>JAABKM020000011.1:4153379-4170201 GCA_016277805.2 Papilio aristodemus | reverse complement strand
ACACCACAATGCATGTCGCAGGCGTTCGGGTACCAGCTGGAGAACGGCATCCCCATCGACAGCTGGTTCGTGGACCGCAGCGACAACGAGCTGCTCAAGCTGCTGCCCTTCCTCGAACACCTCACCACTGTCAGTACAGCTCTTTAGTAAAAAAACCATACCGTAAGCCTGTACTCCCCAAAGGGGTAGGCAGAAGTGTAAACAGTGGATCCACATTTCGTCGTATAATTTCGTCCAAATGTGTTAAGTGGCGAGCCTATCGCCATATCGGGCACAAACTCCAAACTCTGGGCTGATCTTGAGTTGAAAAAAAAAACCCGAATAATATTTTACAAATAATAGACAAGATTTTTATGAATGTTTTAATTACATTTTTTCTGACTAAAATCATCACCCAACCAAACCTAAGACCTCAATACTTTATTTTACTTATATTGTATGTCTGTTTTCATCAATAACGATACAAAGAGAAAATATTCGATATTGAACTGAATAAATTCAAAAACTATTGAATGAATTTTATTTTTTAATCTGTATCCAAGTTGTTTGTCTGTATATAACTAAATGTGTTAATACACTTCCAGAAGGAGGACGTGCGGCCGTACATCAGGGACAAGTACAAACTGTTCAGCTACCTGCCTCCGGACTGAACACACACCGCTCCCCTCACACCGCTCCCCTCACACCGCTCACTGCGCGAGTCTTTATAATGTTTTAATATTCCACAATTCAATGCACAAGCACAGGATGACTCAATGGCGGATCCAGGTTTGTCATTTAATAGGGTCTTGACCCCCCCCCCCTCCCGACTAACCCCTCTTGAAAAGTTAGCGTAACTAAAAAGTATATAAATTTAATCAGAACAAGATAATGTAATTCTGGTAATGGTAATATCATTTTAAATGTCAAAAAACTTGATTTGTGTTTAGGAGAGGGTCAACCTCCCACTGGATCCGTCAATGGGTATAACTCGGTAAAATTAAAATAGCACCCAGTACAAAGTTAGCCATGTACCCAATAATATATTAACTGAGCACTTCTTGTTTCCATTAGGTAAATAAATTCTCTTCCGTAAATGTAAACTTCAAGTACGTCCAGTGTAGCGCTCTCAGATTTTATTTCATTTAATAATGTTGCTATATTCAATGGATTTACATACACGTGTTATTATTTACATAGTTTGCTAAATGATTTTATATTGTACTTGTGTTGGAAACTTTTAGAGTATGGCAGAAATGATTATTTATGGGATTGTATTATCTGTGGGATGTCGGCGAATGACTACGTGTTTGACAGTTAACTAAAACTATAAAATTGATAGAAATTATTTAAGGCATTAAATGATTTAAGATAATTTGTGCCTATAAGGCGACAGGTTCGCCGCCTGTCTTCGCATGACAGGAAACTGCTGGAAGTAAGTTTGAATGATTTCTTTGAATTATTTGATTTGTATTAAGGTGGGTATACACTACTCTTTGACTTTGAATTCGCTCTGGTGTGTCCTCACCTTAATACCATATATTTAGTACGTATATGTTTAAAAATATTATTAATTATGTGAAAAATTAAGTAAATTATTATTGTCTGTCTGTATGTAAATAAAATAAAATCCGTAATACAGATGTGACCAATTTTGTTTGTTGATTTTTTTTAAATATGTGTATTTTCTATTTTTTCATAATTATGCAGTTAATTAATTATTGTAATAATTAATAAATTAATTATATTAATAATTGATTTAGTTTATTATAGTCTGTGATTTGTCATCAATTTAAATTATGTTTATTTTATTAGTAGCAATAAAAATACATTTCAGTACAGTCGTAAACTAAAATGTTATATAATTTTGATTTATTTGTATGTAGGTGATGGTGGTTTCTTTACAATAATATAAACATAGTTATAATATTTAGATAATGTAATTCACTTTGAAGAAACTTTTAGAATTAACGAGTAATTTAGTGTAAGCGGAAATTGTTCTTTTTCCAAAACATCCGATGGTTTTTTGCCGAACAATTGAATAATTGATAAAAATATGGCAGCTTTGTTGTTATTGATTCTAATTGTAAATTATATATTTTTATTTTAAATTATATTTTTTTTCTATGGCAACTAATTATATAATTAAAACGTTCTTGCATGTGTCCCTACCAAAAGTATTAGTAAAATTAAAACAGTGATTAGTTGAGGGATTTGATTAGGTTTCAGCGGAGTTAGTGATTTTAGTGAACCCCAAAAAAAATTAATCGGGTCTAATTAAATTAGTTAACACTTGTGCGGGTGACTGTATGACGTATCGGGGCTGAGAAATGTTTTATTTGTTTTTTTTTAGCATCGAGATATATTGTGATAGAGTAAATTTCTATTATATATAAGTAAATTAAAATACTTTGAGAAAATTTCTCTATTTTCGTAAATTTAAGCTTAAATCCGTTGCAGCGCTAAATTAATATTTTTGTCGTCTAACTAAATTATTCAAAGCCCTATGTTGCTTGACACACTTATTGTTAAAAAAAAGCCTTAGGCCATTTATAATTAAAAGCTAGTTTTCTATTGAAATGTAGCTCTATTTGGCCACAGTTACAAAGAACATAATAACAATGAGCCGCGTCGCTCTATTAGTATACATCTCGATGTTATTACGGTGACGAGTGTACTCAATGCATTGCAGGTGCTATTTTTTTTATTTTTTGAAACGTAAGAGTAATTTTAAGATTTCTTTTATTACTTTCGTTTTGTATGTCTTCGGGTTTGGCAGTGAAATTGAGATTAACGCATGGATATAATAAAAGAAATAAGATTCACTACTGTATCGCACTAACGGGGTGGTAAGAGTTTTGGTGTTTCGAATCTTTTTCTCCGGCTAGCGGAAGTGACGACGCTATTTATTTTTCAAAATACAAAATATCTTTAGGCCATTTTGCTAGCAAGTGATTGAATAAAGTGCACGTTATATTGTTTTGCGTCCGTAATGCGTTTTTTTATTATTAAATAAAAAAAACATTTATAATTTTTACTTATGTTTTGAATTAAATATATGACGTAAATAAAATCTTATAAAATATATTTACTTTGTAATATGAGATTGTTTTTTTTTTATAATAATTATATGTGATTTATTATATTGAAAAATACAATTATTATTTCAAAATAGTTTTAGGCACAAGTCGAGTGTCTAGTTGAAGTCGCGGCTTTGTTCTGCTGACGCCATGTTTTCCTATCGAATTGGTCTCCGAACTCGATAACCGCCTATTTTGCGTTTTACTAATGTAAATAAATATAAGTAATTACGTATGCGGCCTGTGTTACGAAAGAAAATCGAACCGCAAAATACACCTGCTCTTTTTTTAAATTACTCTATAAAATTATTTACTATCATTTAAACTGCCTCAGTGGAGTTGTATACGGCTGCATTGCTGCCTCGGGTTCGAATACCGGGTCGGGTAAAATGCTATTAAGTTTAGTTCAATATCAACAACATATGTCGAAATGTAGATGCACTGTTTGTGACTGCCTACCCTTTAAGTATGTTTTTTTTTTTAAATCTTGTTTTCTATTAATGTAATACAGTCTGCATACAAAATCAATATTGCACTAACTTTTGAAACATACCGTATAAAGATTAAGAAACAAACCTCCTGTATACGAGTGCTTCCCAATATTTGGTCCATCCTACTTTTTAAAGTAAAAATTTCCATGATCATTTTGTATAAATTATATCTAACGCACTTTTTTTTTTATAAAGTATCTAACTCTGTTATCGAGTACATTTTACGTTATTTCGTTGTTTTTTTTTAATTTTCGAAAACCGATTATGAACTTAAACCATTCATTTCAACAATAAATTCTCCAAGCGGTTTTATGTCTCAACTTATCTCATTATGGACAAGGGAATTGTGAAACGCTCGTATATTTATTATAAACACTAAACGGAATAAAACCAGTCTAGATGTGTCTGGAGACGTAAACTATTGTGTTAGGTATTCTTTGACTTAGGTTAGTGAAAATCTATGTAGACCATTGTGACTAGTAAGGTCAGTAGAGATCAAATTGTTTTTGAACTAACCGTAGACTAAGCCGTAATCGAAATGTTTAATCTATTAAAAGCATTTAAACAAAAAGTGTTGGTTTTATTTCAATAAAATATGTTTTTAATCGCTTTTATTTATTAGTTCAGCCGCTGCAAACGGTTTCGAAAATGTAACCACTAAAAACTAAAAAAAAACTACCGTCCCGCTGTCCGTTATCTGCTTACCATTCACCATCACTAATAAATATGCACACGGAAAAATGGAGAGTAATTTAGGCAGTTTTTGTAAAGGTTAACTTCAATTAATGGTACGAGGAACAAATGGGACTTTTAAGTCAAACTACCAAAGGTCAAGATTTGGAATTTGTTGTTTACACCTAAGTCATTATTATTACTGTGGCAATAGCGAAAAACTGCACGACCTCTTCATTCAAAGGACATAGATATTTCTGGCAACTTATTCCTGATCTTTACCCTACGCACAGCGATAATACAAATAGCTAAGAAACTACAAATTTAAAAACAGAATGCTAAATTTTCTTATTCGTCTTGTCATGGATTCTCGCAACCTTGGCTAGATCTTTTTCACTAATAATGATACGACATGGCTCTCTGTTCATCGAACCCTAGACATGAATCACAGTCTCTTCGACCAAATTCAGTCAAAACAACATTCCAAATGTAAACGCACTCTTGAGATATAATCTTTATCATAATTGACTTTACGGGTTTTAACATGTCCAAGATATTGTACTAATAATTGAATACAAGAACATTTAAACTTAATTAATGTAAAGTTAAAAGGCGATGAGGTATGTTGCAAAAAATTCGCTGCGTAAGTAAACGTCAGCCGATATATAGTGCTTACGCACAAACGGTCACGTTACCACGCGTACCAGTTGAACGACAAAAACGGCAATGCTTTGCGACGCGAAAATATCAAACAGTTAAAAATATTTGTGGGTTACATTACCGCCATCATCTGTGGCGAATTGTTTCGTAGATTAAAAATAAAAAACGTGGCTAATAAAAAAAAATTTATAAATAAAAGTTATAAATAGATATATCTGTCAAAAACATAAATATACTTTTTTTGAATAAAAAAATATTAACTTTCATTCAAAATTTTAATGATTAAAAAAAAACTCCAAAATTTAATTTTATTGTCACACAGATAATATTCATTACTAAGTTGAACTAAAGCAGCCTTGACTGGAGTGTTCTTAACATACATAACACGATAAAAGAAAAAGTACCAGCACGTCAGATTGGAGAACAATAAAATAATAACTAATTTCCGCACAAAATTAACCTGGCTATTGGTGTTGTAAAAATTGTAACATTTTTAGACCAATAAATATTTTATGTCGTTTGATTGCAATTTTATTGATCTTGATATGATTATAATCACAGCATTTAATATTGATTTTTGAAATCTTAATTTGCTTTATTATATTTAATATTTATTATTTCATATCGCTAATTCAAACGTTATAAACAAATGCAATAATTTTTAAAAATTCGAACTACCAGATTTCATAGAAAAATAATATGGCAGACAATTAAATCTAATTTTAAGTGACAGCTATCCATGGTCATCTGCGATAAACAAATACAGAAAAAAGTTTTTCTATCTCCATTTTATGATATTTCCTTCCTCTTCCTATTCTACTTTTTCTTTATAAGGATGGGTAGGAGGAAAAGGGACAGGATTACATAAACGCTGTTCACTTTTTTCTTCACGGTTGTCTTCTGCGAGGTCGTCTAATGTCACCGGTCAAGCCGGCACATTCGTACAACAGCTGATTGTTGCGGATGTTTTATTAAAATCTTTACAAGAATATATTGTAGCACATAGAGGACGCTTTGAGTCAGTGATATAAAGTATTCGATAATATAATTCGCGTATATCTGTAAAGATATGGACAGACTTGTTACGATATGATTTGCTGATTTCCGAACGTTGGGATTTTGTAAATCTAATATTGATATGATTTAATTTCTCTTTCATCTTTTTCCTTAAAGTTTTTAATCCGTCACTTTTTATGTTTTATCAGTCTACCTTTCACTTAACTCAATAGAGCAAGCCGAATCGAAAAGAAAAAATTACCTAAAAGTACACACAACTGTTTCCTCAGTTGCCGAATGTAACAAGTATTTGTCGAGTATTTTTTGATACTTTGAGGTTAATTACCAATAGCGATGGTTAATTAAAAATTCGTTCAAAAAAGTAACTCTTTGGCTCTCAAAATAATTCAAGATAACCCTTATCTAAAAATAATGACTACGTCACAAAAACTAGACGATTATTATCTGTACAAGTTTATCTAATTCATTCTCCTTGATATCACAATAAACAAAATAATGCAGTCAATGTATTTACAATGTTCTTAGAAAACAATTTGATAAAACATAATTAAAACTGTTTTCATGTTTCTCGTACATTATTATAATTAAATTTGTAATGAAAAGTAATTATTGTTATCAAAACATTCTTGAATCGTGAACGTGATCGTGAAATCGAAGGTTATCTTCACGCCGATAACTTCAAAACGGGGTGAATGGAAACGAAATGCAGGACACCCTGCAGAATGATCTGTTTCCGGCGGTATACCCAAACGAATGCAACTTACTTCAAGAAAGCATTTTTTTAGTAGGTGCATACATCTGCAGTTTTTTTTGGTGTTGCGAATGTTTTTGGGCGGCGATGCTCAGTTAACTATAGGCGATCTGCTGCTTAGGCGATTTGCCCCTTGTCTCCTATAAATAAAATTATTGTTCCAACAATATTTGATTGACGTAACGATAATTAATTAATTCCATTACTTTTTATTGTGCAACATTATTTTTTTTTGAACAATTTTCAGCAAAAATACGAGAAATATTGTAAAATATGTTGCAAGACAACAGAATAACGGACTTGAGCGCTGAAGTTTTTGGATTTGAAGACATTATACATCTAAGTATGTGTATATATGTATTATATATAACTATTTAAATCTACACTACACTTGTAATGATATACATAGCTATGAATTGTCTGTTGCTTGCGTCTTACGCAGAACACGTCACATTGACAAAAGGCCACATCAGTTGACAAAGTTCAATTAATCTATTAATAATTCACGTATATTCAGTTGATTTTGCGTAAGATTTTTTTGAATCAAAACTTTAAAAGCAAAACAAACTGACGATGAATATAAATTTGACCTAAATCTCTGGTTAATTATGGGTATTTGTAGCATTATCCCTTATAAAGAAGCAGAAATGTTATTAGCGCGCGCAGAATGAAGGCTTGAAAACGTCCTACTTGGGACATTTTAACAAATTTTCATCATGCAAGTCAACGAACAAAACGCGATGTCAAAAATTGACAAACATTAGCTGTCCTCTTTATTCTTATTATTTTAATTATCCCGCTCTTTTTACACCATTACAATGTATTGTGAAATTTATGATGGACGGAATGTATATTGCTGTCACTGTCTGGTACCCTTTTTAAGGTGATTCTGTAAGCGTACAACATTGTTTATTTGAATGTCTATGGCTAAATAATTCTGGTCCTTTTCTAATAAGGTAGGGATGGAAAGGGGAAGAGGATAACAGAGGAGGGGATCAAAAGGAAAAGGAATTGTCCTTTTTTCCCGTTGATCCCTTCCTCTATCCTTCAAGGATACGCATCTGCAACTCTCTTAGTTGTTAGAGATGTCTATGGGCAGCGGTCACTTAACATCAGGTGTACCGCTTGCTCGTTTGTAAAATAAAAAATTTAATTAATTTTAACTAAACGTCTAATTTTATTTTCCTAGTAATTCATTGCGATTTGATTGCTTATATTATCAACATTTACAATGAACTCACTATAGTGAGTAATAAAGTTTTAATCTTCATGATTCTGATCAAATGTGATCTTATTTACTGATATTTATTTTCATATCACGCTGGAATTCTGTTAAACGGTAGTTGTTTAGGAGACTACGTCACAGAACTATGCGTGTCTTTACTCAGTATAAAATAAAGTCGTTCCCGCTGTCTGTACGTTGGAAATTAGAATTAAGAAAACCAAAAACTAAAATTGCTATTGAATTACAGAATAACTCTGTAATATCATAGTTGATAGTATATGAAGATATTTTTCAATTTCAAAATATGAATGACTTAGTTCTGTAGAGTAGGTTCACTTTGACCAAAATTGTAAACTTTTGTAAACATTATTTTTATAGGCATAGTATTGTATATTATTAATGATTGAGATTGAACAAGTTTTGTGCACTAAAAAACATTAATTATCCGAACATTCATATTCTCCAAATAATCGACCCTCCATTCTATTCACATTTTTGCGTTCAGTCAATTTCGAATTCGATTCAGTATACAATTTGACGATTTCATTTCAACAGTTTGTAAACTGTCGAGTAGAGTCTTACTTACTTTATATTCTTTTATATAGACATTATTTATAAATACTACAAAATGTAAACAACTAGCGGCATGATGCGAAGTGATTACCACCGCTTCTCAACACAAGATGGCGTAATAATTGAAACTATTACGTGCTTAATGGGAACATGGAAGTAGTTCCGAGACATGTTCGGAACACTCCCCTGGAGGGTATGGCACGTCTCTCAGTGATATCTATTTACGTTTCCATGATCTTCACTTTAAGAACTATTTGTCACACAAAAGAAGCCGTTGACACTTATCAATTGAATTATTAACGTGTTATCAGTTGATAATTTAAATTAATCCCTTGAAAGAAAAATTCTTCCTCATACATTATCTATACATTTTACATTTACAACTAACAAGATACGTTCAAGACTTTAAATCAATGAGTTAAAGATTATAATAGAATACCTTAGATTTATACAAATGCAAATAGAATATTGTTTATTAAAATGACCGCGTATATAGGTATTAACAATTGGTAATATCTGGACAGTCTATGGGCAGATCCAAAGAGAAGACCGCGGTGTGAAAGCTTTTATAAACTTCCTCCTATCAAAGGAAATAAGTGACAAAGTGCCACACGTGATTTTGATTGAAGTGACATCAAGGAGGTCATAATGATTGGTGCGTATACTTTATGGTTAACGATTCTTTTTTAATTTCAGTGCAGCCCAAGGAAATATCACGTGAAAAATCCTCTTTTTTTATGCCGCAAGAACGTTTATCAAATTGACTTTTAGCGATTGTTTTGACGAATCCAAATATTTACGTTATCCTTGGTAGCTGATGAATTAATAAAGCAGCTTATTTGGGAAGTACTACGAACTTAAAGGAAATCAAACGTTACGAAAAGAGTTAATAATATTTCAGCAATAAGATTTATCTTGGACAAAAATACGTGACATTGATTTCCGATCAAAGAATATGATAGATGACAAACAAAAATATAGGGACTTTGGATTTTTTTAATTCCACTAAACAATACTGTCGGCACATGTAACATGACAACTAATTAAACAACGAATGTATTAACACCTCAATCTTCAAAATTGATAAAGTAATTAAGATGTAAAACAAACGCATAATGCGATATATTTTTCCCGCGCTTTCCTGGATTAGGTTAGATTGAAAGAAATAGGTTATAACAGGATATAAATTTTGAAAAAATCATTAAACTTCACCAAATATAATATGCCCGAATAAAAACTGAGTGAAAGTTTTATTTGTTACCATGTACAGATATTAGAAACAATTAAAAATGTATAGTTCTTACTTCGAAAACCGTTGGCCTTTATATGTTAGTAGAGTTTTGTAATATCTATTAATCATTCCAAGTAAGTATAAAGTTTGTGCTAGTTATTAAATGAAAATAGTCTGATTACGAACCTATGACCTGAAAGTTGACAGTCCATACTCTTAACCATTAGGTCTTAGGCGCTTTATAAGATCGATTGCTCTTGTTCTCCGACAAATTTCTTTTTAGTCAATATCAAATGTTATAAAAGTTTCGTTTAGAAATTTCAACACATGTGTTTATGTGAACGTTTCGGCAGTCCAAGCTCACGCTTAGACTAAAACTTTTTTTGAAACTTTGTTTAAGTAATAAATATATTTCTACAAACTTGAACTTAAAGCTCATCTATATAGAAGTTAGGAAGCCAGAGGTATAACTAGTGCAGCCACCTTCCGTCGTATGTTTTTTCCGTCTCATGATGTGATAGGGGTGAGTATATCGCTATTCCGGACACAAATTTCAAACTCCAGACTGAAAATGATTTGAAAAATCCAATATCACTTTGCCTGATCCGGGATTCGAACCCGAGATTCCAGTAACGCAGCCGAGCCGTAATACAACTGCGCCACCGAGGCAATCTCTTGAAACTTGATGAACTGCCAAAAATTTCATTAACACTACTTAAAACAATACATGAAACAGATAAAAAAATAGATATTTATATTATTCGCTAAAAAAAACTATTTATGACATAGATTAAAGGAACGGATATATTAGTAAATAAAGTTTAAGTGGATCATAAATGAAACGCAAATAAATTGGTTATTAGATATGCCGCGAAATAAAAGGAAATTCTTTAATTTTACAGTCATTGTTTGTCTTCAGAATACAGCCAATCAAATCAAATCTAAACGCGTAGGGTAAGGTTGTAATAAGCGATTATGTATAGACTATAAAGTGTTTGACGCAAGCGAACTGAATTTTCTTTTAGCATCCTTTTTTTGTTTTATTTTTTCGGGACTTTTGTCGTTAAAAAATGTCGCCCCATTGTTCCTCATAAACTATATAACACAATACAATATTTAAGACCTTAAAAATATAAAACTTAATTTAACCTTAAAATGAAATACAGATTATCTGTCAACATGTATTTTTGGAAGGTATAACTTTGTAGTCTACTAAAGGCGCTGTTCATAAAATTTAAGATAGACAGTATCATTTTAGAAGAAAATGGCGGTCATTTTCTTCTTTGAAGCAATAAGGAAAAAAAACTCATATAACGTCATGCTGAATGTAATTTAATAAAAAATATATTTACAAACTTAATTCACTAAATGAGAATTTGTAGTTTTTTACACATAATTTAACATAAGACATACTTTTTGGCCACTTTAAAAGAAAATTATTTTAAAACAAAAAATCATATATTAATAAAAAATGCATAAGTACATAATACAACATATATAAATAATTAATTGTGTAAATATTGATAAATCTATACACTGCTAAATAGGATTTACAACAATATCCAATACATATGATAAAATGCTATCCTATCCATTATTTAAAAAAAAGCACTTTTTGTCATTAAAACATACCATCTTGTATGGACAAGACAGTATATCTAACTTTTTAAGCTGACGAAATGAAAAAAAGTCATAAAAACATTTAAAAAAATCGTCGGTGTTTTTGACATTTGCTTATTTAAAGTCTATATGCATAATTAAAAATGTAAAAATATAAATGACCTTTTTATCTCAAATATACATATCCATTTTTATTTCATAAAATTAAGAACTAGTTGTCTAGGAAATAAATATTTCTATGTTGAACTGGACTACAAGTTAAAAGTATAAATAAGATAAACAAAGTTAGGCATTCACTTTGACAAGTAACATATGTTTGGTATACATTAAAAAAAATTAATAAAGTTTTTAAATTGCATTTACATTTCATTTTTAATATGGCTTACAAACTTTTTGCCAAATATGTATTTTTTTATTAATAACTGGCTGAAAAAAAAATGACATTTACATTTCATACATATTTATAAAGTTATTTGAGTCTCAGTTCCGTACCAACAGGAAGACGATCAGATTATCATCAGGTGGAGATCTTAACATCTATGCACTCCCCACCTTCTAGTTCCAATTCCTGTGGTGTCATTGTACCTAAGACATTAAAAAGATTAGTTTCTTCAGTAAAACGAAAAAGTTTTTGAACTATACATTTGAAACTTTATTAACTGCCTCAGTGGTATCAAGTATTACATATATGGTACGGCTGCAAAGCTGGGGTCTCAGGTTTTATTCCCGGGTCGAGAAAAATTATATTGGGTTTTTCAACTTGATATCAGAACGGAGTTTGGAATTTATGCCCAATATGGCGATAGGCTCGCCCCCAACCACATTATGGGAGCGAAAAACATATGGCAAAATGTGGGTACACTAGTTTCACCTCTGCCTACTGCTTCAGGGAATACAGAATTTTTTATATTTGAAAGATCTCAAATGTAACATATCATCTTCAATAGATATTTTTATTATTTTAACATTACAAAGTATTTCAATGGAATCCAATTAAATACATAATAATTTTTTTTTTATTTTTGTATTAAAAATAACAAATGTAAAGTGTCATTGCCAACAGATAAAAAATAATGTTGACCTACCAGTTATGCTGTCACCATCAAATTCAAACTTAAGTTTGGTCATAGGCATCTCTAAATGTTCCGCACATTGGATCATGGCTAAAGAGAGTTTATCATTGGGCTGTATCATAACTTCTAATGGTTTCTTCATGTTTTGACATTGGAATTTAATTTGAATACCTGTACAATCATCCTTTGTTTTATTGGTCACTAATTTTCTCACGTCCTGATTTATAACACCCCCTTCAATAAATTTCGCTATATTATAGTTAATTGATTCAGGTGTGTCATCTCTTTTTAATATTTTATCATTGAACATGAACAATAAGTTATTTTCACTGATATTTTCTTTTTCAGCAAAGTGTTTGAATATTGGTGTCAATTTTTGAAACTTACGTATCTTGAATGGATAGTACTCCGAACTCCTCCAGTACACTTTGACAGACAACTCTTCGTTTTCATCAAGGACATCACTATCATCTAGTAACGTAACATCATTGCTCTTGCTAGCTTTGTTAAACAGTTTCTGACCTTCCAGTTGATCCTCATATTCCAATGTGTTACCAATGCTAACAACTGGTATATCATTTGAAATATTGCTATTCCTACCTCTTCTACCTCTACCTCTTTTTCTACCTCTACCTGGAGTGCTCCTTTTTTGTGTTACAACGGTAGAATTATTTAGATTTCGCTTTCTTCTAATAGTTTTATTGTTTACATTTATATCAAGTATTTTTTGCACTATAGGATCAATACCTTTTTTTCTGGTCGAAGATCGCGTCTGTCGTTTCGAGGAATTTAATAGAAGCTTTTCTAGCTCTAAATCATCTTGATCTTCCTTGTCAATAACAGAATTTTTACAACTATTAATGGGCAATTGCGTTTTATTTGGTTCTACTATGAGGATTTCGTTATCTAAGGATTCATTGAACATATTTTCGTATTTGTCTTCTTTGTACGCATTTTTTAGCTTTTCCAGTTTTAGGGCTGCGTTGCCGTAACAGTCTTCTTCCGAATCAGACGAAGAAATCATCATCTTTCACAATTCTTCGTATACCTGAACGTAAAAATGAAACAAACTTATAAATTCTTATTATTTCAATATGCTGTTGTTGGCTCGGAATAAGTTATTCGAGTAATTCAAAGAGTAACCAAACAAAACAACGTCCGACAACAAACCAAGAAAAATAAGAAGCAAACAAAATCTGATGCAATTATCAAATGTCAACAAGAAAGGTGTTGATTTGACATTTGACTGTTCGCGCAAAACAGTTGACATAATTATGACAGTATAAATACAAAATTGACAAACACTGGCCGGTTTGCGTAGATTATTTTTTCTTTTTGTACAATAAAGCGATTTATTATTGTTCACTGAGTGCCAAAATAAAAATATTTAAAAAGGCGGTACTTTTAATTTGCGATGGAAATAATAAATCTTTTATCTGTAGACCGATAATATTGTGTGATAAACCGAGTATTAGTAACAACTAGATAACTAATGTTCAATTCATAGATTTGAAACAAATGGATTTAGTCTAATGAAGCTAGAAACAAAAATTATATTTTAACATATTTTTTCACTCGATTGCACCAAATACCGATTTTCCTTGCTGTTTATATCTCATAAGCTCTGGTCACCTGGTCAGGGCTATATCAAATCTTTAAGTTTTCTTGTGGGACATAATATAGAAGATTTTCGACATTTGAACTAATTTTAATTAAAAACAAATATCGCACACACAAATAAATAATGAAATGAATGAACTTACAAAAAATTATTAATTTACAATATTGCTTTAACATCCGTTATTGCAGTCGCGTCTATTATCAAATTGATCAGATACGTCGTAATTACATGTGTTTTTATTTTATAATCGTTTGTTAAATCAAACAAAGCGGCCACATACATCAATAACGTCATAATCTTATCTAACGATATAGAAATAATAGAGTACGAAGGTAAGCTTGTTATTTCTGTGTATACAAATTTTGTACGGATTTAATAATGACGTAAACTAACATTTTTTAAGTGCTTTTAAGCCGGATGTAATAGCTGATTTATAAACAAAATGTTAAGGAAAAAATTCACAGATGTATTTCATTGTTGTATTTTATTGACTTATTAAAATATACAACAGTTACTCGATTAAATCATAACGTATATATATTTGAATTTTTTATGCGAGCGTAAACAAATCCGAAACAATAACTAAAAAGTATTTTGTAAAAAATGGAATTTCCAAAAAAATCGAGCCCTAAACTCCTTTGAGTACTTTTTACTATTTCTTATAGTTTCAGATTTATCAATTTGATAACTAATTACCAAAGTAACAGGAGTATTAAATAAAATCGAGGCCAACGAAGCACCCGTAATCGACAAGCATGTATGCCAAATATACGCGGAGATATAGAAGTGAGAGAGATGTGCCAGCGACTTCTCTGCCTACTCCTGTGGGTTACAGACGTGAACGCATATTCATTTAACATACGATGCTAAAGGACCATTGTTTTTTTAACTTAATGAAATAATAGATAAAAAAAACACTAAGATTTTTATGCTTTTGTGACATTTATATGTTTATATGCTTTAAAAAGTGCAGACGTAATCTTTTAAAACAAATTGCTATGAACGACGCAAAAAAGACACGTTGAAGATTATAAAAAAATAAGTTTTCTACAAGCAATCTGTCATCATAATCGCTTAAATCACGGTCGGCCATTTTGACAAGGTGATTACATTAATACTGTCTGTCATTTTGAATCACGCTCTTTGTTTTAGACTTTCATGAGCTCTTTCGTCGATATGATTGTGTAATATTTTATATTATGCTTTAATTGCGCATTAATTAATTTTAATCTCTGACAATTTAGATTTATTTACACTTTCTTTACCACCAGGATCTATAGAATAAATATGAACCTGTGATTCATTGTTGTACTCATCCATGCTTGACACGCCTTTCTTCCTTCTTTCATCTATGGGTCACTGACTAATTGTAATACTTCGTCGGTTTATAATTTGTCTAGGCTCATTATAAACTGTCAGTGAATTTTGAATAGAACAAATCACTGATAATTTGCCATGTTATATCAAACTGAACAATCCTATTTTTTTTTTGATAAATATCTCTTTGGGATTGAATTAATGTTATGGATTTTATTTCGTTTATTTTTTAATTTTATTTCTCATTATTTCGAGCACTGTATAACACATTCACAGGCTGTTTTAACCTCTCGCTGTCAAAGTCTTGACACATTGAAAATAATAAGAGCGTACAGAGTATTTCGCCAGCAACTTTATATAATGGAGTTATATGTTCATTGACGATTTATTTAAAAATGATGAATTAAATTCTGAAAGCCGAAGATGAGATGGAGGTTCGAGTAAATTTTTAGATAAAAAAACCCATTTTTTATCTACATTTTATCGATTTATTTTGAGCATTTAATGCACTTTAACAAGATGCTTATCGATAAAAATAAAATTGCATTATCCGTGCTCAAACATAGCTTTAAAAGTCTGCCGACCCTTAGCGCGCAGATTAATCTAATCTAATCTGATCTGATCGAATCGAATCGATATATTGAAATTACATTCTCAAGTGACCGCATCAATTATATTTAAGTGTTTAACACTTGAACAATTGAGTTTTAATCATTAACCCGTGTCCACTCGACTTTTATTTACATGTCAACTTTTCAATAATGCTTACCGACATTATAAGTGGAAGATTTTATTAACAAAATAAAATATAATACGAAAAACACAATGTATATATTAGCGTATATTATATCGGAGATTCCTATGGGACGGGAACGAGCCAATCAAATAGGTATAAAATTTGGAACCGACAGCCGGAATAAATGTGGTTATTATCTATCCCTATTTCCTAAAAATAAATTGGATATTTTTATGGGTCGAAGCTTAATCGATTTTGAGACGTTAGCCAAAAGCTAAGCTACGATTAAAACGACATTGTAATAACATTAAATTTAATAAAAATAGATCTACAAAAGAAATTCTTTTTGTTTTGCCGGTTTTTCCTCATGATTTGCTAGGTAATTACAATTTCGTACACTTAATACGTCACATTGTTGATCGTAAAATCGATATGTAATCCTCAATAATCTATCGGTTTATCTCTATAATGCCAAGCTATTGCTAATGGATCTTGATTTTTAATTTCCGTCAAAAGTCCTTGAAATTGTTGAACTTGTATATTGACACTGACTGGTCTAGGTTTTATGTATTTTTTTTCAATACAGTACTTAATATTTACGATTGATTGGAAAATGATCGGGAGTTTTTCAGCATCCCAAACTCTCTACAATTCTTGCTCCCTCTCTCATCTTACTTAAAAGGTTTGGTAGTGCTTCTGTAAATTGATCTTTTCGCATGTTGATGGGTAACTCATATTGCTCTAGGCGTGCGATAAAACGTGACACGAGACGGTGC
>JAABKM020000011.1:3591082-3604579 GCA_016277805.2 Papilio aristodemus | reverse complement strand
ACCGGAATACAAGCATAAGATATACATAATATTTGGAAAATATCGATAAACTTAGATCTAGGAATTTAAATCTAGTATATATATTCAGTGCTTACGCTATGACTACCTACTATTATGTACCAAGTGTTAACATAACAATCAAATATAATGTCAATTTTCTGACAAAAAAAATAGTCTATTAAGGAAATAAAATGATGTATTAGTTAGTGTTGAGTTAGACCGTTATAGAAGACCAATAAGAATTTTGTAGTTTAATTAAATTTTGATTGGTTATCAATTCTTACAGAGTGTCAACGTGGGCGATTAAAAAAAATATGTTCAAAAAAATAAAAAAATCGCACTAATCGATTCTCCGCGGTTTTGATGACCGCTCGCATTTGTATGGATTTTTGTTATCTGTGGCTATTGGGCGCGTTCGGATAATAGTATGTTTCACAATCCTTACGCGCCAAAAATTATAATATAATTTGAATTTTCGTACTTGTATATATATTTTTTTTGTAGCATCAAGATATTTGTTGATGAAAATTAGTTAATTTCAATGACAACTCTGACACTAAATAATTTATTAATAAAAAAAAATAGTTTTGTCATCGTGTCAGTTTGAAGATATTTATTTGATGATTATAAAATAATGAGTTTTAAACGAACTTGATTTAGACATTCTTCATGAAGGAGTGTTCTGAATACTTAAAGTTAATTTTAATCAACGTTAAGTGTTAAGTTGTAAACAAAAGGCCTGCCTTTCTTCAACTTAGTTTTAGTACAATTTATTTCTTGAGATAAATTCTAACATAGTGACCGACGATTCTTATGATCATGACGAGTAGTTAGGTGTTAAAAAAATATTAAAAAAAAATTACAGAAAAAATGTTAAGTGATCGACGAACAAAAATTAAATATATGTAATTCGATAAATGGCAACATTATAGTTTCGAGGATATTCTTTATAAAGCGTCTGGCGTGAAATTTAATGCGTACCTATAGTTTTTTTTTTTCATTATAAGTTTTTTTTTATAATCTGTACTGTAGGAGTTCATTACTTTTGTTATTTAGGTTAGGTTAAGGTTGTATATATTTTGTAAAAAGGTTAAAAAAATTAGCTAAATTGTAATTTTCTTCGTCTCGTTTTTTTAAACTACCTTTGTAATTCTTTTTTTTTTATCATCGGATAACTTAAGCCTATACAGTATATAAAGATTGAGGCACTCGCCTTAATCTTTATGTACAATCTTTCAGGATGTTTGTAGTCAATGTTAAATGGAATGGTGGAAATGTCGGCCAAGTTTCTTAATGAAATTGTGATAAGTGAATTTGATGTCAGGTATAAAAGGTTGTACAACTAAAATATATGTCTATACGTTATTTTTCTTTTACCAAAACCGATTTTTAGACGACTGCTACGATAAGAAATCATAAATATTTCACATTTTTTAAATATAAAATGTATCGCAATCATAATACATATAATATCTAAAACATTTATTCAAAAAGTTAAATCTAACCATTTATATTAAATGATATACAGAAATATGATTAAAAAAAACTTAACGGTTTAGTTCACAACTTTTCTCTATTGCAAGTATTTATATCTATTATAATATATTTTTATAAAAGCTAAAATTATAGGATAACATGTAATATTGATAGAGTACATGTTTATAAAGTGTAAACTTCTCCATAGGTTTCCCTGTTCTGAATTTTTTTTACACGGTTGATACTTGAAAAAACAATAAAATAGTTTGTGCAACAATATATCTTTTTTACGAATTAATAACGCATTTAATCCTAATATGTATAAACTGTAAGTTTCTATATATGCGTCGAATTAAAAATACACGCCAGTTGGCAGCGAATTATATGATATTGTCTTGTATGTAGTAGAAAAACATTTTATAATTTTTTAAATAAATTCTAAGGCAAAATATATTTGATAAAACAATAACCTACATACTACGTTAGTGTCACAGACAATTTGGTTTATTAAAAATATAACTAGTTTTCCCTTAAGTCTTTCGAAACTCTTACATTTGTGACCTAAAAATATCAGTAAAAAAAATGATTATTACATATTACTACCCCGGGTAAATATATTGTGAATGCTTAGACATTTTGCTTTGGTCCTACATACAAGATAATAATATTAGGCCGTGATAAAGGCGTTTCTAAGTCATGGCTTAGAACGCTGCACTCGCTGCAACTAAGCGATGGCTTAGTATTATCTCGGCTTTAGGGTTGTATTTAAAGGATTTTGAATTGAAATAGAAAAGTTCGCGATGGAAGTCAACTGTTTTATAGGGAATGTATAAACGAGCTTTGCGATGGCTTGTTCTAGGGTAGGCAGGTGTTTGTTAAACTAATATAATCGTATAATCCTGATTGCAGATAATGTTGATAAATATCATATTATGGTTTCCATTTAATATTTAACCATTTATATAACGCGGACTTTTGATAGAATATTTTAGTCCTCAGGAACCTTAATCGTTTAATTGTAATGGTTGCCACAGTTAAAATGTCTTACTTAAAAATATCATTTAGTAATACGTAAATAATATTGACGCTATTATTAAAAAAAAAACAGCAAAACAAAAATATAATCTATTGCTGATACACGATTAAAATAGTGGCAACCCTACCAATTTTTTTTAAAAGGTGTATTGGATATACTTAAGACATTTCTCAAATCTTACTTAAAACGTTGAATTTAAATTCTGACACAAACATTAGTTTTATCTTTTTTTTCTTTTTAGTTTTACTTGTTAAATACACTAAGTTGTTTTCGGTGTACCGTGATTCATTTCTTTATTTCTAAATACAATTAAGTAGGAAATTTTTAAATTTTCACTTCGAGTGAACTGAATTTTGATAATTCATTGCGTGAGTAATTTTATAATTTAATGTGAAAGTAACTTTAAATTTTCGAAGATATAAATTCATTTCAAAAATTTAGAAAATATTCAGTATTTTTACAAAGTGATCATCGCTGATGTTAATGTTAGGCCTAATGTTGGATTTACTAAAATATCGACCATTATAGTCTTGTCAAATGTCTACAGAAAATTATAAAGTATATATAGGAATGAAGACTTCAATTAAGGCGATGAAGTAGCGGAAAGTGTACGATGGGATGGCTTTAGTGTGCTCATGCCTGCGTTTGTCGGATGCATTATATCGCGCACCCCTCGGTATTGGTGCGTCAGCCTCGGCCCGTTCGCTATCATAAAATTTCCAAAGATATATTCGTTCTGAATTTATTTTTCTAGAAAATCACCGGGAAGAATGTTGACTTGTTGTAAATATAGTTTGTAATAAATAAAAGCATTCTTTCTGATGTATGTCTTTAATTTAAACCAACCCCTTTTTACGACTAATTATCCAATTTTACAGAAATACATAAGAGTATATGATCTATGGCTACTCATAGTACCAGGTGTCCAGCTGTAATGGGTCATTTTTACTGACATTACAGTAAAAATCTGAAAACTAGTACATATCTGGCAAGTAAAACTTAATGAAAAAGCGCGGCGAATTTAAAAATAATTGTTAAAGATGGTTTTGAAAGTACACTTGGAATAACTGACATCAAGAAAAAAACTGGAGTATCGAATTAGGTTCTGCTAAATGTATCTTAAACATGGAGTTTTTAACTATTTTTTTTTTATTTGCTGCACTTTTTCTGTATCAACTTGTATTTGCCAAACTACTAACATTTTCTATAAGTGTTTTACTGGGAACTCGTCCGCGCTAGCGTCTCTGTGCCTTGCATAAGTATATGTAAGTATCATTATGAACATGTTTATTTTAGCTCTGGAGTTGGGAAAGAATCAAAAGAATTCATCTTTTTTATAAACGTAAATATATTTCAAACAAAACATCGACTTCTAAATATTAGGAATGTAATTGAAACACTATAAAGATAACAAAAATAAATTATTAAATAATGACTTAGCCTCTTCTGCTTACACTTCTTAGGTTAAAAGGCTATTTAACTGTAATTTATTCATATAAATTCACAGGATGGATCTTTGACGATATAAAACTTAGTAATAACATTAAGTTAACACGACAAAATGATTATTGGCCGTTCATGTCACGTTACATTAATTACCGACTACTTTTTTACTGAGTTCTTGGAAGTAAGTTGTGCATTACACTAAAAAAATTCTTGTAAAATAAAAATTGCTCTGATATTTTCAGCAGTCATAAAAATATTAAAAAAATATAAACATTTCAAACTATTTTTTTTTCATTTTTGTATAAATAAAAATAAATGAAACAATTACATTCAATAAATAAGTATTTGTTTCTCATTTTTATAGATTTTTTTTATTAAAATTCAGTCAAATAATTAAGTTTTTGCGTGAAATATTACGGAGAGAGCTATAAGAGTTTATGGTTGTAGAGTTTATCGGATATAAAAAAATTCCAGCGAAATGGGATATTTTGTAGCTGTCAAAAATTATGTAACCTTACAGATAACAGGTTATCCAAAAATATATTGAAAATCAGTTCATAATATTTCAGGCAATGGTCGAGTCCTAACTTAACGGGTCGGTAACTTAATCGAATCTGCATTACGTATCTTTATTTTTTCTTCTTCATCTGTTTCGCTTTCTTCTTTTCCTCCCGCTTCTTTTCTTTGTCTTTTATTGATTTGTATAGTTTGTAGCCGAAGAACACTGAAAAAGATAAAATTAAAACGTCAATATTCGTATAATATGTAACTAAGAGGAAATTACGAGTCGTAATTGTTATTTCAAATAAGAACCAGAAAAACAAAACTCATTGACAGAAACTGACTGGAAAAATTAAATCCTCAACCTTAAGACGGACCACAGGACTATCACCGCATTTGTAGAGTGAAGCCACTGATATCTTCGAAAAGCATTTTAAGTAAGGAAGTCAAAAAGATTAAAAATAAATTAAATACAATTTTATACTTTAAACCTTTGACATAAAGAATCGTATCAAGAAGGGTCTACAAATATTTTAAATGAATTTCAAGAAACGTCCTAGTATTGGTCTTCTAAGTCGCTCGATGTAAAGCAAAAAAAGTAATTTTCCTAATACACCACGTCTTTGTGCATTCCAAAATTATTGAGCTAACAAATCTATATCAAAATTAAAACCAAATATATTTATATAATTTATCTATTTTGCGATTTAACGGGCGGAGACTATTCCGTATGATCGTGACACAGTTTTAATTGTCACATGCATAATTAATAAATAAAACTTTTTACGTCTGTATGTATAGTGTACTTATCAAAACAATAAATATGGTTAAATAGGTTCCCATAAATCCGATACTTGATTTAAGTCGTCTACACGTTTAAACCTTATTATTTACTTATTTTCTTTTTCATATTAATGTTCCAATGGAAATCCTTGTTATAATATAAGATAGACATACCGATAAGTATTAGTACTAACAAAGCCGCGAGCCCGTAAAGCACAACCTGCACCATAATGGCTCTACTGATGGCCTGGTCCACGCCGCTCAGGTCTATCGGAGTGTTCTCCAGTTTCATTTGTAACTTCGTCGCCAACGCGTCTTTCAATTGTGTCGCGAACAAAACCTTTTCCTCTTCCGGCATTTCGTTATATTGTTTCATCACTCCTTGCAGTTTCTCCCTAATTTCCTCTGACTCCTCGTCCTCTGGTGCCATTGCTACAATGTTCTGCAGCAGTGCCAACACGTCCATGTTTTTAATAGACTCCGATAACTTGTTAGTTATGGCTTTGCCGATTTGCGAACCAACTCCTCCTTGTTGTTCCGCCATTTTCTTTTTCAACGCGAACAGAAAAAAGTTTTTAAGATCGTATATTGCATTGAACTTTATACAATAATGCTCTTTAAGACTAGAGATTAGATACTAACATAGGATGATTATTGCATATCAATTATTAAATTAATATTTCTAAACGAAAAAATATATTGCATATAATGTACAGCACATTTAACATTCGGACTGTGATCTCTCTGAGATCGAATCATTACAGAATTGCTGGCTGAAACTTAGCGTATTCAGCAATTTATACAGTTGGATTTTACTAATTATATTTTATTATTTTACTAATATAATGACATTTGTCACTACAAGGTAGGTAGTTAATCCTAATTATTCGATAAGATTATGTTTTACCAAGCAGGTGGGTAAGATAGCATTAATCAGAACAAAAGGAAATTAATTGATAACAGTGATTGGAGGGGAACTTATTAAAAATATAATATGCTAAGCCAATTCAGAATTAAAAAGTATGTTATAAAAATAAGATATATATTATAAAGATGACACAATATTATTGAGTCGTTCACAAGGAAAGGTAAAAGGTTGATATACAGTTGGTAGACATGTAAGGTTTTAGATAAATTAATACTACTTCCTTTTTTAAATATTACAAAATAATTTACTGTACTAAAATCATATAATATTTGTTATATTTTATAACAAGCAATTTCCTACCGGCTTTTAATAAAAATTAATGTATTTTCTGAATGTATTTTGCTTTTTAATACTGAAAGAGTTATTTAAATCACATCAGTATTTTCGAAGTGAACAAAATAACCGTTTTTCATTAAAATATTAGTAAAGACTACGATCTCTCGACCAAACTTAGTGTTTTAATATTAAAAGCAATGTATTTAAACCCACTTGTATAAATAAATATTTGGCTTAAAGTGACAGACGGTGAGTTCATCACTAAACGATTTAGGCAGCAATATTGTGTAGCCAACTTTACAATAATACATTTGTATACATTGCCTCAACATCGGACCTATTTATTGTGCCCAACCAATTTTTTTAAATATTATTATTAATTAATAAATAATTTAGACTAATAAGTAATTATCAATAAAATAAATATAAATGTTAACTCACCACGTTACTTAGCGAGCACCTTTAGATAAACTGTTTCGTTTTGGTGAAGGACACTGATTTATCATCACTATGCAACACAATATCGCGTCCGTTCTTATTACGTGTATACATGTCAATTAAATTGATAACCAAGTATTGCTATCAAATATTAAAATAATACAACTTATTTGATAAAAACTAAACTTCAATGAACTAAGGAGTTGATTTTAAATTCACTACTTTTTATTACATATAAATATTTCCAGATAGAAACAAAGTACATTCAATTTAAATAAAGAGATGTTATTATTCTTAAAAAAATATAACCATCTGAACCTTTATTAAGAAAACGTCTTAAGATGTTAGTCAGTTCTCAGATGTTACGTCGAAAGTCTGTTTACTGATTCAACTATCAGAATAAAATGAGTCGGTTTCGAAGTGGCGGAAATTTAACAGAATTTAAAGTGCATATAGTAAATATCTCAGCATAATTTGTACATGACCTGATAAAAAATCTAAAGACTTATTTCTCCCTTTCAATTTTCATTTCATTATGAAATTTTTAGCAGGTTTAAATAATACATTTTGAAAATAAATGATACTAGCATAAAAAACTTTAAATAAAATCGTAATAATATTTTTTATCCATAGCAATAGCAATTTCCCTTTCTATCAACACACATAATCGCTAAATGATTAAGTATTATCAATAAAATTGTTTATGCGGCTTCAGGCGACGTGTCCGACACGCCGACTTAAATTGTTATCAATGTTATGTAAGTTAAATTTATGTTTGATATCGTAAACCGAACTTAACCTATATATTACATTTAAAAAGCACCTTAAGATCTTTATTGAAAAAAGTAATAATAACTTTTTTAACTTAATAAACATGATCAATGTGGACACTGCGCAAAATGTAATCAGTGTATGCTTTTTAAAATCATTCAAGCTTAAATTCGACGAAGAATATATGAGTTTGATGACGTCATAGCATTGTACAGTGTGCAAAAAAGTTTACGCCGCGAAATAACCTAATGTTACTACGAAATGTAACTTCGCCGCTCGGTTTACAAATAGGGCGCATGCGGGGGTGTATAGCAGTGAACTGGGTGCGTCACGAACTATTTGAGTCTCATGTTATTATAGTCGCGTTGTTTTTGGGTTCGAAAAGTGTTGCAAGCTATATTCAGGATTTAATCGCTTTGTTGCGTTATAATACTAAAAGATGTCTATATTGTTAAGCAAAACCAAACCCACCACCAAAATATAGCACTTACAAAGAACACCGAAGATGATCGTAACGAAAAGTATGCCAAGGAATGTTCCACTGCCATAGCCGCCGAAGAGTTGGGGCACGTTGCCTGACAGCATGCTTCTGAGGTTCTCCTTTAACTCTTCTTCCATTTCTGACTGCTCGAGCATTTCTAACAACTCCTTTCGAGAGGGAGTTTTCTCTCCATCGACGCTTTGAAGCATCTCTTCCAGTTTACTCAGACCTTCAGTCTCCGCGTCCATGTTTGTGATTTAACACGATAACGACTGATATGAGAAAAAGGAATAATTAAAAAAAAAACAACTAATAGTGATAAAAATAATAATGCAATTAAATATGTCGATTTATTAATAACCTTTCGCTCTTATCAAATCGAAAAAAGTGCATTACACCTTTATAATAAAACTAAAGGTTTATTATCTATTAATAAAGTGAATTTCAAGCTCTGAAGCAGGTGATGGCCATGAAGACATTAAAAACGTTATTAGCGATTTAAACTACTGTTATCCAAAAAATATATTAAGCTTTTGATAAATGTCCAAAATTATAAACCTGTTTTCATTTAAACTTCAGTGCCTACGGCCTAGATTTATATTCTGAGCCTAGTTTAAAGCTAATATTATATTACGACGCGTTACTTGCTATCATTCAAAACTCAAATATCCAATAATTAAAAATGTATAAAAATTCATTACTTACTGTTAAATTTAAAATAATAGTAACACAAACACTTCTTACAAACACCAATCGATATAAGTTTTACATAATAAGTATGCAGGCGGACACGTCGGTAGCCGCTTCGGTCTTATCCATTATCTTTGGGGCATAATAAAATAAATAATACGTGTCGATACACGTGGAACACAACGCCGTGTATTTGGTGCGGTGCAAGTTATAAGCGATGAGATTTTTTTTTATAAAATATTTAACCATCTTACGTTAACGCTTTTTTTACAGTAATAAAGTTGTAATATATGTGAAGAACATCTCAAAGTTTACAAATTTCATAATAAAAATATCTACTACCACTTGCGAAACATTTCGCTATTTGAAGATGAAATTATAAATGTCATTGTAAATACCCGAATTTCATTATAGGAGTGAAACTTTCGAGATTATATTATAAATTTTTAAAGAGTTAAAACATATTATGTTAATTGAGAAAAAAAACGATATCACAAAAGTAACACTACAGAACGCTAAGTAAATACGCAATACAAAGGTATAGAAATAGCTAGAATAAGTTGTAAACTGTATAAACAATTTACGAATTTTGTACTATCTCCATTGCTCTTTTAATCTGAAAAACAAAGAAAAAGAGATGAAACTGCACAAATGACATGAAATTAAATCAAGGCAAATAACAATTTTAAATTTTTAAATATGTATGCCTGATAAACTGTAGCTGCCAATTAATTTAACAATCCTAAGCAGACAAGACAAAATTAATAATTAAGAAATATAAGGTGTTTTACTGAAAAAACTTTTTTATAAGAATCCGACCCTCTCATAACTTGTACCACAAACTTAATTATATTGTTTTTTTTATAACTGTGTTTACATATAATGTCTTCATTGTAACATAGATGTTAAACATTTTAATATTAAGGCATTACAAGTAACAAATCAAATTAATAATTAAGACTTAATTAGAATGTACAGTTCTACTAGTTCTAGTTTGTATAGTAATATTAAATTAATAATAAGGTATTAATTATGTATACTATTTGGTAAAACGACCTTATGTTTGGGCTACAAAATAAAATAAATTTGGGGTAGACTGAAAAAATATTAGGTTTTTATAGCATTAATTATTCCTGCGGACTTCACAAATGATTTTACGGGTACTAATTTAGGACCTTATAAGTTAATTGAAAAGCAATTGCTTATGACTGCACCAAATGAGAGAGAAGCATAAACAAAATTCATCATTGCTAAAACTTTTGGTTAAAATCTTTTCTATTTATTTTCTTATTACAAGTAAATATTTTTCAAAGACTAAAAATCTTGACATTCTCAATTCTCTGGGTATCTGAGATGTAGCTGCTTTTACCCCAAGCTTGTGCCCACAGATGAAGAGGTGCAAGCAGCTTTACACAGATTTATAATACATGTGTTTATATATTTTGTTTAATTAATATTTTAAATAAAGTTATAATTTCATTTTTAACTGAATAACATTACAGAACATGTAAACTATTGTTTTACAAGTTAATAGTAATGATTAATACACAAAGTTCTCATATCTTTCTTTAATCTATTCTCTTTATCAGAGTGGTGATAGTTCAGTGGACAGACGTCGTACTTAATATAAGGCGATTAAAAAGGCCGAACGTTCCAAGTAAACTGGTCATTAATAATTTTATTTTTATTTACCCTTTTTTTACTAATTTAAGTAAATATCGTGCTTGATATATCAAGTAGGCATGTCTAATGTTTACAGAGATAGATAAATTACTGACACGAGTAAATACTTACCAGTTAGACTGGTTACAACTATTCCTGGTATAATAAAAACGGAGTTGGAGAACGCGTGTTCCAATGGCCCATCTTGGCCTCCACTTAGATCCACCATTGTTAATATTTAGTTTAAAATAAATAGCTAATACTGTTACGGTGTGTAGTGTGTACAAAATAATTAGATCATGAAGTCGAGACGCATTATTTGTTTTCTATTTAGAAAAGCGGCAAACACATAGCTGTCGCTCAATAATAACAAAGCGAACTGTCAAAAATATTTATGACGTTAATAAAAGCGTGTTGTCATAAGGAAAAACATACGGTCCAAAAATTGTACTACGAATCAAGTTAATGAAAATATTTTTATTATATTTACCTTATTTGTATAAAACTGAGTATACTGGCTAGTATTACAAACCGGTGGCGTTTTATAAATGGTAGTTTACGTTCTATACAATCAGTATTCGAAGATATGTATGCCTCAGCCGATTCGATCTTTCTCTACTTTTTCCTTTTCAAAAGGGAAACGTAAAGTTATCAATCGAGGCAAAATCTCCAGTATAGTGTATCTGTTTCTTGATTTTTAATAACTATATTGATGTTTCCACATCAATTTTGTTTTTTTGTGCACGCAGAAATTTTAAATTTGTGCGTGTAGTGTGAAAATAAAACATTGAGCTATAAACACTAAATTTATTTATCCAAATACACAATTATGTATATCTTTTGGCCTTATGAGTAACATTAGTGTACACAATACCTTAAACACATTTCCACTAATGAGACAGCAATACAACAGTTTATTACGAGCAATAATATACACATTTTATTTTTTTTTTCTTACAAATTAGGAGAATAAGAATAGTTATCAATATAAAAAGTTCATGGAATGTGTTGACCCTAAGCTTCAATGCCATTCGTATACAATTTATAAAATATTGTTAAATCCCAATTTTATATACAAAAACGTAATTTTTCATTTATAATTTACCATTAAGCATATAAATCAGTCATTTCGACCTAAAATTACGATGAATCAATTTTATTTGAAGTCCCTCAACTTGAAAAGAATTATCACAGAATAATCTGAGGCGATCTTCAAATTTTTAAATGTTTAATATTAAATCATTTCCGTCAAAAATTAGCTTCCTTACACTTTTAAGGTAAGAATAATATGATTTTTAAATGACGTTTTTAATGGTATATTTTAGGTAATTTTTTAGTACATAAAGGCACTTTAGAATGACATTGAGCATAAATTTCAAAAATTATCACCAATATATTCTTATCGTAAAATATATTAGTAATGTATCGTCACATTACCGATTATGATTTCGAGATTCTTACAGGGGCTACAAGGATATATAAAATGTTTATTCAGTTAGATATACAATATTAATATTATCTACTATCACGGATTCAGCAAATACCTTTGTAACCAAAGCATGGCAACACACACTTTAAAAAAATTTTAATCATCGTTCTAGTTCACACAACACTTAAAATTAAATTTTATAATTAATTCATAATATTTTACCAAAAAATATTGCATTTATTTATACTAAATTATGTGAACTAAGACGAGGATTGTTATTGTCTAAAGTTTTGCCTATTTTATTTTAATGAATGAATATGTTTTTAATTCTTCTTCAGGGGATCCAAGTTGTCTATTGAAAAATCTTCGTTTCCAAAGCTGATCCCTCGGCTGAATCCATCCTGCGAATAAAGAGAAAACAGTTTAATGACGACTCACTATGCATAATTCTAATAGTACGGACACTTAAATGATCTATTCATGAACTTATTTTTGTGAAACAGTTACAATAATTTAAAGTGTATAAAAAAATTAATTTAATGAAACTTGCTTTAAAAGTTTTTGTATTTACAAATTGTTTTACAATTACAATAATTTTAAATCAAAATAGTGTGATATGTTGTTGGCCTAAACTTACCAGTCATTAATCTGTCAAGAATTAAAAAATACAAAATTAATAAAAGTATTTAAAAAGAGAATTTAATTATGTTCATTTATTATTAATCTATGGTTGTACTATAGCAATAAAAAATGTGATGGCAAGTGTTCGAAGTGAACAATTTTCCCATAAAAATAAAAGCTTAGTAGTTAGTATTATAGGTTAAAAATTATTTAGGTAATTTATTTACACGTTTTATTTTTTTATTGTAGTTAATAACTAACCTTCATCTCTGAAATGGTCTTATCTAGGAATCCGTTAAAGCTGCTGTCCAGTTCGACCGTTTGTTTCTCGCTGAGGTTTCCAAAGCCATTGAAAGTGTTGCCAAAACCGTTGCCGAATATATTACCGGTTTTTTGTGTATCGAACGGATCGTAACCGGTCAGTCCATTCGTAAACGTATTGGAATTGAAGACGGACGTTTGTAGATTGAAATCGCTGATGTCGTAGTTTGGTTTGTTGGTACTTTGTACTGCGAATGGAGACGGCGCGGCCGGCGCTGGAACTGTTTGGTTGGGGATAGAAAACGGCGTGGAACCGAATAGATCGCTGCCGTTTATTGGGGACGATAATTGATGTTGTTGTTGCATCGGTGATGTTTGACGTTTGGACGCTTTCGGCGGCGGAGCCACTGGAAAAATAAAGATAAAAAATAAAATGAGGTTACACTACAAGAAAATCACTTTCTGCACTAAATATTCCAAATGAGAGTCTAAATAGCTGACTCGTATTTAAAACACTTCAGCTTAGAGTTAGGTGAAGTCTCAAAAGCAACATTTTGTTCAAACCCTACATATTATGGGGCAAGGGACTCACAGAGCGGCGGCGCGGCGGTGGGCGGGGCTTCGGACGGCGCGGCGAAGCGTGACGCGGGCTCCGACTCGAAGGCGCGAGGGTCGAAGTCTACTGACACAAAGGAAAA
>JAABKM020000011.1:3376247-3391962 GCA_016277805.2 Papilio aristodemus | reverse complement strand
TTGTTTGTTTAAAATAATGTTACGACTCTTTAAGGCTTCAAACAGAGCCGGCCGGTGGGAACCTTTACCTCTCGACTCAGGTTCGATCTCCGTTTTGAGGCAACTATTCAAATATATCAATGTTTTTTTTCCAACTTGTCACTTGGAGCTAATTTGTTAACTTTTATTTGATTAGTACGAGATAAAGATTAAATGTCAACGGTAATAGTCGTTCCCTCATCACTCAAAACGATTGATAGGTATTGCTTTCAAATCAGTCTTCAATTATCATCAAAATATGTACCTAATTTAATGTACTTAAAGTTATTGTATGACATCTTTATAAAAGCCTCACAAATTTGGCAAATTCTGTTCTTATTTTTTATTCTTTTTTTTTATTAATTGATTTTACGGCATGTGGTGACTTTTAATACTAAAGCACTAATGCAAAATATGTGGTAGAAAACACGACTATGCCTTCAGGAAATCCGATAACATCTAGCCTTTATTTTTAGGTTAAAAGTACAAGTAATTACTTTTTTTTTAATAAAATATATCCCGACTCGCAAGCTTTATAAAAAACAAACATACAAAAACTAAAAGAATAATAAAAGATCATATAATTTTTCCTTTAACATCCATATGTTCGGATCATATGTCTGGTTTTAGATCTTGATGTATATTGTGTCCCCCGCCTCTGACTCTGTTGACCTCTTCTCCGATGTTATCAGATTCACATTAAATCGGATACCGCGCGGTGAAAAGCAATGTTTACGGTCATTGTATTCGCGCAAATATTGTGTACCTACTGTGCAAATAATGTATTGTGTGTAAAGCACAAGATACTAAAGATCTGCGTCTTCGTTGTTTAAAAATGCAATAATTACATAAGAAATGTATAAAAGTAATTAAGGTAGCGGTAGAAATATAGAAAAATGTTTATAATTAAGCGAATGTGGCTATTGAAAATAATTTTTGAGTTTGTTTAAGTCAGGAAAGATAATTAGCAAAACAATCTGCGTACCGAAGGCAAATGTTTCCACGTCCCCTGGATTGTGAGGTAGCCTTGTAGGAGAAAGAGGGTTCTGGTGTGTTCCTTCGGAGATTCCGGTACTCTCCGTTGAACTCAAAGATGGCAACCGAAAAGATTTTAATTAATTAAACCCAAAATAACCTTGTCTTTCTTCCGCAGGGTATCTTTATTAAGATTTCCTCACCTGAAACCAAGTGAACGATATATTATTAACAAATATTTATATTTGATTTGACAGTCAAATAGAGTTCAGTTAATTCAACTTGCATATTGCCTTTGACAAATTTTATTTATTGATCAAATACTAACAAATTTATTTAATTATATTTTTTTATGATCTTTTACTCGGTTTGAATTTTTATCATTATTTGTCTAGAGACAAAAATATTCTTAACATTTTTACTTATTAGTCGTGTTTGTATAAAATATTATTATAATTTAGGTTACGTAAGCTTTAGAATATCTCGCTACGAAATCAACTCGAGCTTTAAAACCTAATTAAGAAACCCGTCACAATTAACACGTATTTGAGAAGAAATTTAATTTTTAACACCAACTGGTATTAAGTTGAAAGTTTATGACACTTATTAATATGAGACACAAAAAGTACGCGGAGACCGCGCTGTTAAAATACTTAAGGACGTGTAGGCTGTAAAGAATATATTGAGGTTGTAAATTATTTTTGACCATTGCCATTCATTGCTCAGTATACTTCCCGTCAATTAATATATAATCCACCAACTGAAGCAAAAAGTTCTTCATTGGACGAAGGCTTCTCACAATGAACAATTGTTTTTTTCTTTTCTTTTTTTTTTTTGTAAAAAATGTTGGGAGTATATGAAATAATTTACTAATATTTCTTTTAACCATTCTTACTAAGCTTGAAAGTTAGTACTAGAATGTGGTTCACGAAAATAGTGTAATCCGGGTTCGAACCTAGGGCCACGCTGTGCATGTCGTGTAGTCCGTACCCTTAACGATTAGGCTATTAGCGTTTCAACCTCATCTTGACCAGATTGTCGGGTTTGCGGAAGGCCTATTCGTACTGCGGCTCTATTCGTACTCACTATTCTACAGGCTTTGGGACCCTACTGCGTTCGAGAAATACTCTCTGCCTTATAATTTAAGTTTACCAATTCTTCGGGAAAGTTCTGATTGAACTCGCAGAATTACTAAAGTTATTCTTATTTCCGAAATCTTTTGGTTACCTCAAGTTTCTTGTTAGTGCCAATAATTGTGATAGGTCACATGATTAACATATGGGAGGTTTGATACACTTCTGGATATATGTAAGCCATTGTAAAAGTAGTTATTTTGTAATAGTGATTGAGATCTTGCTATTTAAATTTTCATTGAAAATTTTTATCATAAAAATATTCCTATATTGTATAATAATTGATTATGTTAGGACATAGTTTACGACAGGCGAAGGAAGGATCTAACTACTGGATATCTTGTGCATGTCTTGGTATGTACTCTTAACCATTAGGCTATTGGAATTTCGAATTTATGTTTTTAAAAACATTATTTTTTAATATTGCTAATTGCCTAAGCGTGGCCACTCATACACTGAGTTGTAGGTTTCCACAAAGCCGCAAGGCAACTTGATAGACAATAGGCGACCTACGTTAATACGCATACGGAATATACGGCACTGTTTCATTGAATTTCCAAGTAATACAACTCATGGATGGGTGAGGCATTGAAAAATGGTGACGTAATGTTCAATGTATCGAATTTTAATGTTTTAAATTGTTTTTAGTACTATGGATTAAACTTAACTTTAGATTTAGTTATTTTATTCTTTTATCTGTAGAGATCTACAGATATATTACAGATGTAACTCTTTTCTTCGCATGGGTCAAATTCAATGTCATGATTACGGTTGTTACGCAACGTTATCTGCGTCAGTCCTTGATTAGATAACAATGTATTCCACAATCTATTTTAGCATTGATTCCAATTTCGATAATATTTCCATTACAACTAATTAAAAGCAGGAATTAAGAAAATGATTTCGTTTTTTTAGGCGAGACACAAAATAAGAAGCGACGGTACGCGATATTATCCGGGGAAATGCAATTCATAAGGTGAATTTAAATTCAGAACTTTAGCCAATTTAGTTTTAAAATGAGGGACATTATTTTTTTTAAAAAGTAAATGTATTTATTTGCTAAAATCAATGGAAGTACAAGTTATAATAGTATTATAATAATGAGAAATGGGATAAGTACAGGAAAGAAAATACTGGTGAGACAGAGAGGAGTTCTATGACCAGCAGTGGATAGAAACGGGCTGAAATGATGATGATGAATTAGAAATTACGGATATCTAGAAAATATCAGTGAATAATTTCTTTTGAATACTAAATGATCTTTAAAACCTAGTTGAAATTCAATTCTTGAAAGTAATTATGAAAGATCATCGTGAATGTGAAAATAAATGAGAGAAAATTTCATATTTTTTTTGCTAATCATTAAACGAAATTCGATACTTAAGATAAAGACACTTTATCTTGTAAATAATTTTTAAGTTCTTTTCCATAATCGTTACAAACGTGTTACAAGATACACCGTTACGTAATCGAGTAAACGAATATAATCCGAAATATTCTACCTTTTAAATGGGAAATTTTTAATCAATGCCAGTAAAAAATTGAACGGACGCAATAAAATCAAATGAAATTAGATCACCGCATATCATTCCGTGGTGGTAATCACAAATAATCTTCGTAATTAAAACCTTCTTAATATATAACCCGCTGAGCGTATACAAAAGGTATTATGTAACAAAACAAGGCAGCGAAAGATTTTATATCTATATGCAAATTGAGCGCGTCGGAATGCGAGGCGGCCAATTCATTATGCCAACTGATAGTATGTCGTATTAAGTCATAAAACAAACGAATAACAACTAATTCGATACGACATGAATATGTTTTAATGATAACAAAAAAATGTAATTAAAGACATGCTAAAGTTGTATAAATAATTCCATTTTGTTCACATGTATAAAGGATTTCTAAATATGTTTCTCGGTCTTGTATCTTTCTAAAACGATTGACAATTCAATTGCAATTAAACCAGTTCCGGGCGGTCATAAAAATGTTGTTCTGATTACATTATTGAGGGAATAATAAACATTTAAAGTTTTTTTTAGAATAATCTCGCGTGTCATATCAAAAACTGTTCATGTTTCTATTCCTATTTTTTATCTAATAAGGCTATTGACGCCTTTAATTGATTTTCTTTTAATATTCGATAACATTTTCTAAATTGATTTCGAATAAATATTAATACTTCAACTTATTATACCTAAGGATCATTTATAAAATTATTCCAGTGATTTTTAAGATTTGTGTCTACCCGCTGAGAGGCAGCAGTGGGTGTTCCGATATGTTGTTTTTTTATTATTCTCCTTACATTATTTATGATGGACCTCTTTAGTTAATTGATGCTTAATCATTTAGAATTAAGTCTATATTTGCAAGTCATGTAAAGCTATAATATTTATATTTGCCTCTGGGTAATAATTTTTTTTTTATTTATTTCACTATGACTCAAAACTAACGGTTGGTAACATTCTATGACTTGAATAGTATATGGAACATTAAAGTGCTATAGAGTTTTAAGCAAATGTAACAAATTAGCTAAAAAATGGAATAGGACATAATAAATGTAAATTCTACAGATTAATCTTATTGTCTCATGCAAAAAATTGATGCTTAAAAATTTATATCCGAGAGTTATTTTTGTAAAAAAAAAACTCAAAGCACACTTGACAGGTTAAGATTCAAAAATTTAAAAGCTCTCCTTCCATCTTTCTCAAATAGAAAACATCATATGAAATGCAATAAACATTAACTAAATAAGTACGACTTCACCAACGCATGCATAAAATTTTGGATTTACAGGAAGCATGTATCAGTCAGTCTCTTTTGGGCTTTTAAGTTGGTTTTTAGTTTGGCTTTATATTGAGTAAAACTGTCTCCCGGATTCCTAATAAGTCAATAACATTTCCTACCAATCAAAAATCACGCCAGTTAATTTTATAGACCGACTTAAAGTCGTTAGGCGTGACGCGTTACTGACCCCGTAACGTCTGACCCGTGTGAATCTTTGACATCGTGACGCATTCGATCTGTCGAATTTCGAAAAGAGAACGTCACGGACGACGGATTCGAAAGAATTTAAAAAATAAATCGTTCGCACCACGATCACCAATTTATTGTGGCAATTTAGAGGCCAGTAATTGAAATGAAATTGTCTATGAAGCTTTTTGGTCGAGATTTAATAAAAAATATAAATGAAATTAAGTTTATTTAAGTAAATTCGTTCGTTGTTATAACATTTTTTATATTTTTATTTTTTTGTATATACGTAGTTGCTTCTGTAAAATCCGCAAATGAAATTACGCAATTAGAAGACTTACTGCTACTGCTAGCTCCAACATTCTTGGTCACAGTTTTGAAGACACTTTAAGTTTTTAATGAAGAAGTGATTCTGTATTATCATTTATTCAAATACTTTATTGTACAATTCAAGCACAAATGGTGAACTTAATCCTGATAGGTAGTTGAATACAAAAATATAAACACACATATAGACAGAACTAATCTTACCTACTTCCACAATAACCGACAAAACTATGTCTATAAATTATTAGCGGATAAACTATAACAATTACACGAACCAAACTGAGCCGGAACTGTGCAGGGCAAATAAAAGAAAAGTAAACGTCATGCCGAATAAAGAGTTGAAGGAACTCGATACGAAAAAGATTTTTTTCCATAGAAACAGTACTTATATTTGATTACAATAATAGAGGAATTGAAAACGTAATGTCCTAGTGAAAAAATTGAAAGTTAAATTTTCATTCAATTATCACATAATTAAAGAAATACTAAACTTTTAAGAAAATAGCGGAACTCCACGTGGTATTCTCTACTTCCTACAGCGGTAGCAAATAACGCTTAAGTCTGAATAGATATTTATGCTTTTCAAAAATATTTAAGAACTCAAAAATCGTGTCAAAATAAGAATGTACTAATTGAAAATATGATTTAATTAATCATACAGTTAACTTTATTCTGTTTTATGTTACCAAAAAACTATGTGTATGGATGTGCAAACAAACCACTAAACAATTATCACAACGCGAAGTTATGTTATAAAGCTTCACGTTGTGATAGTAATTTATGTCGAAAATCAGCGTGAGGTTGACCTAATTCTTTTTTTAAAAAAACTTTTCCCAGTACATGTCTGGCAGTATTAAAAATTAATTAAAAAAAAACAATGCAAACAAATGAGGTCGCATGCCGCATTAACATATGAGCAATATGATTTCTAAGTCACAGTGCGCGAAGTCTAAATATAGCGAATTTCTCACAACTCATAAGCTTCCAAGTCTATAAATCATCGCCGTACTGACGTGGAGGAGGCGCGAGTTTACTAAAAAAAAATAAAAACTCTATTAAGCACTTATAACAAACGTGCGTGTTTTTTACGACTCTGTGTTCGATTGATGGTCGCAAATTATTGCGACACGGTTTTCAAACTAATTATATAAAAACTTTTTTGAGTTTTTTTTTTAAATACGTGCTTTGAAACTTAAAGACTAGTTTTCTTGTCTAGTTTTTGTAGTGGTAACATTGTGAGCATACTTTGAGATATCGTTAATTCTTATAACATTAAGTGATTTAAAATATTTTATTTGCCATTTTATTATTGTATCTTACAATTGATTTGATTGAAATAAGTTTTGTTATTTTTTTACGGTTAGTATTTTTAATACATATTTTATTTTGAAACACAAGGTTTCAATAAAAAATTAACAACAACTTTTTTTATCGTTTTATAAAAGTATAAATAATTATTTAAAGTAATGATCTGCTGTTAACGGAGCTAAAAAAAAGCGACTGACAAAAGTTATTCAATCACGTACAGATGTCGAGATGTTATGTATAATGTAAGGGGGTGTTTTATCATCGAATTCGCCCGGATCTCTTTATAAGCGAAGGGTGAGCGAATAGGGTTGTCACAATAGGGGTTTGAAATATAAAATTAATCAATTAAATTATAATCCATTGTAAACCAAATAGGAACTTATTGTTAGAAATTTCCAAAAATTGCAGACTTAAATCAATAATGTCTCCAAAAGGCATCAAAAAGTTATAAACACTTGGCCTGAAACAAATCGGATCGACGACGAATTGAGAGAAAGAAAAAATTGAAATATCGGTAAGAGATCATTTTTAGCGACTCTAGGTGTTAGATGACGCCTACGTAATGCATTGAAACATTACCAATGATTATAATTAAATGACTACATTTAGATTATGACATAAATATTTATTTGTAGTGGATATTAACTAAGTCGTCAAATTAAATTTCAAAGTTTTTGATCGGTAAAAAAATGTAGATGTTGACAACCTTAAAATGGGGCAGGAATAAACGTATCATGGAGTCCTCGGGGCCCAATTCGATTAGATGAATTTTACGGACGGTACGAGTGTTCCCAACTATTTAGAATGTTCGTCGGTCCGTCCGCGGCCTCATCAATATAATTGTATCGGCGAGGGTCCTGCGCGATAGTTTTTACAATTCGGATTTAGGGTTTCACTTGAATTCGAGGGGTTTGCGAATACCGACAATATGTTTAAGAGCTTAACAAATTATTGTTCCGTTTATTGACCTTCTAATAAGGCTGAATGTTACTATAACTGATATGTTATTAATATAAAAATATAAATATACATAAACAATACAGAGTACATATCAATTAATGGGAATTAACAAAAAAAAATGACTTAGATATGACTGTTAAAACTGTTGCTAAGGCAGACAAAAGTTTCATCTTGCGGATTTATCATGACTTAACAATGTAGCCAATCACGGTGACCCTATCTGGACGCTGGCTGCGAAACAAGCGTAAAAAATGCAATTCTAAATTCGTCTAAAGCAACAATGACTTGGATTACCAAGAATCGAGGTCGTATCGGCAACAGATACTTTCAAAATAAGCAAGTGTTAAATTTAGATCAAACATTCGATCAAGAAAAAAAAAGGCTACTTTATTATTCTGTGTATAAAAACAAAGAACTGTTGACAAGAGATATCCCACGGCGACCGTTAACTTCGCGTTATTCGATTCGAGACGACACAGTTTACTTCGAGCGGGTGAAATCGATTCGACAGAATTATCTATTTTAATACTGTCCTAATCAGCCCGACGTGTATAACGATACTGTATAATATTCCTGAGATTAAATAAGTATTCAGAATTTGCTGCAAACTGCAAACAATCCAGTTGAAATGATTATTTTTAATTTAGTTTTAATGTAATTGAATATTTTTCGTTGATTTAAATTTCGCATTTCAGTGTCATTTTTACTATTTGGACCCAGGGAAGTTTCTAAACTTTTAAATTAAAATCAAATCAGTGTACCGCATTGTAGTAGATATGTAAAAAAAATATATACAAATTTCTTAAGTATGTCTAGTTTCATTAATGGAATATGTCAATACAGATTTTCGTGTAATCATTTTATCAGATTATCAAGACAATAAACAGTGGAATACTGAGGGTTACATATTGATCAAGACTATTCCCATTTGGTGCTTCTATCCTTAAGTGCGTTTCCACTGTGAAGAAACTTTAGATGTGCTGTTTAAGGTATCGTATCACACCAGATGTTAAGTGATCGCTACCCATAAGCATCCACAATATTGTTATTTGCTGAAATTTTTTTCATTTTCTTTTGAAGTGGTATAATTTATATGAAGATATATTAGATTTCTAATTATAAGAATATTAAAATATGTTACATATTCATTATTATAATAAACTACAACGGAAAACAACGCTTGAATAAATCCACTTAAAAGCTTCTTTGGAGTATGGCAGCCTTTAGTAAATTAATTTTGTTAATTTTTTAATATTTCAGCGACACTAAATATATATTTTTAATGGATTGTAAATAATTCAATGAACTTATTCGATTATTTTGTTACTTTTATTTCTATTTCAGTGGAAGTCCACCTTAATTCTATTAGAATTGTTCTACTATGACCTCTTTCACGTGACGATAGAGTCCAAACTAAACACATGTTTGCTATACAGTTATTGCCAAACAATGAAATAGGTCAGATTGATTCATTATTCATTCACTCATTATTGACCGATCGCTGAGACTGGGTGTAATTTGTTCTCTACTTTGTGTACGGGAGATAACACTGTCGAACGTATCGGGCTGTATGATAGATTGAATTGGCTTTTAACTCTTACTCGTAATACCAGAATACCAGAGTACCAGAATACCATTAAACATTACTGTTGCAAACCAAATTTTTTTTTGCAAGTCAATCATTAATTAGTAAACATCTTACTTTTAAGATACTATAGAACAACTAGAACAGCAATCATTTCGTAAGATTTTGCACTTTGTATAATGCAGTGACATTATCCGATTTAGGCGCATGGTTTTTTTACGGAGTAAGTAGAAGATATTAAGAATAGAATTATCAGAAGGTAATAAAATTATAACCAGACACATTCGATCTATAAAGTAAAATACACTGTACAAGTGTCTGGGTATACACATTAGAGTTCGCCGCACTCTCGGGCCGTGTGTAGGTGTACACAAAGTTTGTACATATTAATTATTCTTACGATGTGTAATTATCAACGTGGCCTTGCACGACGGAACAAATTCGTGTCGTGCGTGTCCTATAGACTGACTCAGAGAGTCTATAGTGGACCGGCGAGCTGTTACGAAATGTGTAGGCTTGACCAATTAAAACAAAAGAGAACAGGACTTTACTTTTAAGTTTTAAGTATTTGTTATGTCTAACTGCTTTGGTAGTACAGTTGTATAATATTACGGTAAAGCTGCAACGCTTTTGTCTCGGGTTCGAATCCGGGGTCGGGCAAAGTAATGTTGGGTTATTTGAACTCGCTATTATTCGGCTCAGAGTTTGAAATTTGTGCCTGATATGGCAATAGGCTCAGTTCCGTATTTCATAAAATAATACATACGGCGGAATACACATGATTAAAAGGGTTCAAATGGGTGTACCTAGTTACACCTTTGACAACTCTGTGGATGTTTATTTGTGTGTTGGGCAATACAGATTCAAAAGTTGCCGATTTCTATGCGGGGTTATGAACAGAAATGTTCATAAACGAATGTATTGGTTTTCAGCAGTATAAAAAATTGTTCAGGATAGTTTGACCGTTATGAGCTTATTTTATACTTACATCTTGGGATGGGAAAATGTATGTATCATTTTTAATTTGATATTCCTTGTTCATCCATAAAATATTTACTTACCTTGATAAAAATCTGTTATTTTTCCTAAAAGTACTACTTAAGAATCTTTATCAAAAAATGTAACATATTAAGTTTACAAAAACATGTTTGGTTTCGTTTACTTTTCCCGGGATTCTGAAATCCAATAGATTTTCTACGGATAATAATCCTTACATACTGGCGTATAAATGTAAACTCGACTTCCATATATCTTGTAAACTTACATATCGTAAATTATTTGTGAGATATTTGATACGTTCTTACCAAGAATTTTCCTGAATATTTTGTAATCTTAAAAATCATAAGCAATTAATAAAGTTGGAGGTTTTTATATTATGGTTTTTTAGGTTATGATTACCCGTGTCCGTTATCTATAGTGTTTCAAATAAACATATAAAAATACGCTCACTTCCGTAACCTAGAGGGGTACGCAGAGATTATGGATTACCAGAGTGTTATCATATACATTATGAAATCAAAGAAACCAAATGAAAATAATGAATTTTTTTATTGTTATTCAAAGAGAAAATGAAATTAGTTCTTGACTAAATGTGTATTAAACTCAAAAGTTGTATACATTTTTGTTGCAATAAATTCTTACTATCGTAATATCTCCCAGAACAGTAAATCAATTTTGTACACGACATGGTTTCAATACGTACTCTTTTATTCGGTTTTCAAATAGAAGCCGTGTTGTGTGAGCAAGAAAAAAATAAAAAAAAACTTCCGTCAAAACAAATATTTCTAAAAATAATTCAAACCAACGAATGAAGACACTGCCCACACTTTCCGGGTGGTTGTTAAAATTGTTTTTTAGAATGAAATTTCAATACAATCGCCACGAACAGTCAATGGCCAATGTGTTTACAATACGAAGAGATTTGTTTACATGTTTTTAACGCGTTCCAAAATTAGTGTTGTCAGAATTAAGTTTTATTCGATGCACATTCTGAACTTTAGTAAAATTAATTTTAATTTGAAATATACTTTGATATACATATTTTAGTTAACAGACGATGACTGTGCGGGATGTTTCATTGTACTAAAAGTAGAATTGTGTTTATAAAGTCAGAAACTTAAGAAGAAGAAAGGCTTGGAAAACTATATCTATATAAACTTATTAATTTTAATACTGATAGGTTTATTTACGAAGGAAGTTTATTTAATTGTTTAATTAATTAACTGCCGCGGTGGCGCAGTTGTATCACGTATTACGTATACGATACAGCTGCAACGCTGGGGTCTCGAATTCGAATCTCAGACCAAGAGTAAGTTTTGGGATTTTTCTATTCGATATCAACCGGAAATTATGAGTTAGTGTCCGATATGGTGATAGTCTTGCCATTTATCACATCATTGGATGGAAAAATATACAACGAAAAGTGGCTGCACTAGTTGCACCTCTGCCTACTTCTTTGGCGAATACAGGTGTGAGGTGTGTTTTTTTATTAAATTAATTACTTTATAAAATAACTATTAAGTTTAAGACGCGAGCAGAAAGAAAAACAATTATTAAGAGAGAAGATATCGAAAGAGAGCGGTTCTGAATTTCTTTAGATTTGGAACAGCTAGTATTAATATCTTGCAGGGTTGTCAATTACTAGTTTTTCTTTAAGACCAAAATATATATGGTAAGAATCCATCTGTTACTTTTTTGGCAATACGTTGACTATTCAACGACACCTAAATGGTGTGTACATAAATATATCTACAACTTAACAAATGGAGAAGCCGCGTACAGTAACAGGTAGTGAGTTGTTACATTCGAAGTTATGTTAATATTGTTTTTTCTGTTGTTAACAATAGATGGATCGTGTTCAGTTTGTAATAGTAGGTTATGCGACTATCAATCTAATAGAGTTAAGAATGAATAGAATGGAAAATTAAAAAAAAAATGTATTAAAACTGATATTCAGACTCCATATTAAAAACTATCTACAAATTGTGAACTCTCTTGTTCTCGATAATATATAAACTGTAAAATCAAATCATCAAACTATCAATTAATATTTTACTAGTATTATAACGTTAAATCATAAGTTAGGATGGACAATAATTATTTTATTTATTTTTATTTATTAAAAATTGCCAACATATTTACAATCTTTATTATGACCTAACCTTTAGACATTAAATTGTATTAATGACATATTATACAAATATGCAGAGCATAATTAATTACCACTAATACCAGTAACTATAACTGTAAAGGTTATAAATTAAAAAGCATTCGTTTTAAGTAACATTAAACGCTGCGTTTAACATTGAAAAGTAAATTATTACATTTACGTAGAAATCAAAAGGAAACGCCGAAAAGCCTTTTCGGAACGAAGAGTTGTATTTTAGTTGTACCAATTTCGTTTTCGACACCTCTCGGGGAAAATAAAAGGAAAACATATTGAATAATTACGTCCGGTCCGAGTACAAAGCTCGGCCCGTTATTTACGCTGCCCACCTACAATTTAAAGCCATTACGTTAAGAAATAATACGCTAAGCCCTCAATCGTGTTTCGCCCAATTTCTTTTATATTACATGATTTTTTTTGCACGATGTACGACTAAATGACAATATTTTATTAAACATCAAGTCATGTGTGTCTTTTGAATTATCACAGTTACATTTCTGGATTAATTTTATTAGTCTTGCATAGTTTGTGATGTCACAGTGAAGAATTAGAATAAGAATAATGTCGTGGTAAAATTCTATCACCATTCTTCATCGTGTTACATCACCACACCAGATTAAATCCATCATCTTTTGTTCCATATTTTAAATGTCGGTACAGTATTATAGTTCTGTCAGCTCTAGAAGTTTCTATGTCATATCGAAAATATTTAGAACGCCGGAGGACGTCTTTTTCTAAAGTACGATGGGAAATGATTAAATGGTGGGTATTGAATTTTGGAACGTTGTTATTGAGTAATGTTTCGAAATGGTCATTGCGGTACAAGGTCATTATATAAATTAATCTGACCTTACATACTCCGAAGATAATGCGTTCCCAAAAATTAGGCCCGCATTATAAGCAATCTTTTAAAATTTGCCTCTAAAGATAGTCTCAAGATCTCCGACATGTCCAAGATTGTTTTTTTTTTATTATTAAGCGACGAGATGGCCAGGATGAACTATAATTAACAGCTGCAAAGTGACCTTGGATTTTAAAAACAAAATATGCGGATTCACATACAGAATATAATCACTTAAACAAGGCAATGAATTTTAAAAATGGCTTATAAGATAATAAGACGAAGGAAACCTTAATATGTAATACAAAATATTTTTATGATAAAATTAACTCGTGTAGTATTAAATAAATAAATAAAGAATATTTACAATATCAATATTAGACTTATTATGTATCAAAATATGCATTTAAAAGTATTTTCATTTTTGAAAAATTAAAACATATTTGAATATAAGTAAATTTTCTGAACGTAAGGCCTCTGACCTAGTATAACCACTTGCCTTGAGGTGTAGAAACAAAAACAAGTCACATCCAGTCCGCAGGTCGGACGTGAACATTCTTAGAGTCCGCCAACTTAAGTAAAATAACAGACGTCGAATTCTTCCTTCAATGGTAGGCAGACAGTTGCATTCTTTTACGAAATACCACTTGAACCATTTAAGTCTGTCGTAATTAACACGACATGGATGCTTAAAAATAGCATCAATTGTTTTTTTTTTTTTGTTACAAAATACCACCAAATTGTGTTAATGACAGACTAACGATGAATCAATTATGCCAAGCTTTTTCATGGTCGACAATATTCGTACGTATTCGACTCTACGATATTTCTTCGCATTTAATGTAAAAGAAAATCTTGAATTTAACAATATTAAATTAAAGTAATTCAATAATTTTACTACATCTAGAATTCAAATTAGTAAAACCACTAAGTAATTTGGGATGAACGTAAGATTTAATCGTAAAATATATATAATCGATATTTATATTAAATAGGTCTTAAGCATAACTGTGCGTAAAAAAATTGTAAGGACCTTGGATATTAACAATTACACGCTTTGCATCCCACTACTAAAGTACCAAAGATTAATAAGGTACAACAAAGGGGAGGTGGATTGTACACTATGAGTCCGGTGAGCATTATTCAAAATAATCGCGTCATCTGTAACTCTTGAACACTTTAAAGAAAATAATTAAAAACTTCTACAATGTATTTTAAGATCGATAATTGTAAAATACGAGATATGCTTCAAGTCATCATGAACAAGTTTGTGCATACGGGTAAAAAAAACCCTAAAATGGTAAGCAACGTCCATAAATGCATTCATTAAAGCGTACAACACTTTAGGAATATATGGTCATATACTGTGAAATTGCTAATAACGATTCCAAGATAAAAGTACCTCGCATCATTGCTAAACTCATAGAAGTGTAGATCTTTCAAAACCGTTCGTATTTTAAAACGGGGCATCACGATAATTCGATGCGATTAAACTAAAGATTCGCTTAACTCGCTAAAGTGTGGAATAATTTAGTAGTATTTTTTACGTGGTCGGGTTATAGTCGGCCATATTCCCGACCGGGAGAGCGAGACAGACAAAAAAGGTTCTAACAGCGGGACGTCGACGGAGGATGCCATACAACAATCTAAACATAATGACTTGTAATGGACGTTGATAGGACCCAACAAAAAATATTAAAAATCGAAAAAAAGGACACGTCCGATGAGAATCTTAGCGTAAAACGGAGTCCTCCATTAAAGAATGAGCATAATTTTATTATGAACGTTTAATAATCTCAGAATTCAGATTCCGTTTATTGTAATCTGTGGTTAGACATCGGGGAATTGTATATTTGTAGTTTCAAAACGATTTCGAATTAGGAACGTATCAATTTAAAAATATTCGATTGCTAAGCTGCGTTTAATATTCAGATTCGCGATTCGATTGTTTCGAAAAATCGCATTAAAATTATTTAATGTATCGATTTAATAAGTAGCTAAATAAAAAGTAGTCGAAATAACCAGGGACTATAGCTTAAAATTCGAATGGCAATAAGTTTATTTTTTTTTTATCGCCGTATAAAAACGGCGTCTGTTATCGAGTTATATTACTATCAAGAAAGGTTAGAAAAAAAAAACGTTAGCGAAATTTGCGAAATGAAAACGGAATTCGTTTGTTTCATAAATATCTGATTGTAGGCATGAAAAGGCATATTTAAGGAAGTTTGTTCTACACTGCACTATTTATTTAGTACTATCCTTGTTTTATTGATATACGTGAATGTATTAATTGTATACCAAAAAAGCGATTAAAAGTACTGGGGATCGATTATGTGGATGAAAGGTATAGCCCTCGAATCATGTCGCGGCAAAGGCATTCATCTTTTTATACACAGATAATGAAATATAAATAATAAATGATTACT
>JAABKM020000011.1:2803721-2814292 GCA_016277805.2 Papilio aristodemus | reverse complement strand
TTACGATATAACGCTCAGGTTTAGTTCGTTTAATTTTACATTTATATATGCTTTTATAACAAAATATAGTAACACTAAGAATGCCATTAAAATATAGCGACAAAAGACTATCACAGATAAGTAAATCTACATAATTTTTATTTTTGTAAATCGTAAACAAATTATTTAAATAATTCTTTCAGCATTAGCAAGTTACACAATTTTAAAATATTTATGTACATTCAATTTAATATTCCCGTGTTTTATTATTATTATTAATATGTAATAAGATTTACCCAGACAACATCAGACACGAACAGCTAGTAAAAAAGAGATAAGTTAAATACCATTAAAGAAAGGCATTGAAGCAAGAAAGAAGAAACGGCAATACAGAGATTACGTAGGCGGTCTTGAAAGCTAGTGTTTATAGCTTTCGATTTTTTTTTAATAGAACCTGACCTTTATACCATAGACACAGATATAGAATATTATTACAATATATTTATTAAAATAAATCTAAAACAAAGTCATGAATCTATGGTTTGTCCACCGATTCGCCACTCTAGTATCGTAAGCATTTGCATTGCATGCACTTTTTTATTTTATTTCAGATATAAGAAAGACATACATTAACAAATAACGTATAGGAAAAGAGAAACCTGATCAAGAAAAACAAAGCAAGTGATGTGGCTAAGGTGTTAATGGGACATTAGCTTGTCTAATATTATTTTTGTTTAATAAAAAAAAGAACTATTAATCAACTTTTAGCTTGGAATTTTATTTCGTGATCATGGTCTTACAAAGGGCAAACCCAAAACTTCGCAAAAGCTAACTTTTATAGTATTGATGAATTCTGTATAAAATATACGATTATAACCAATACATAGTTTATTGCGCCCTTCAAGACAGTATAAGTTTTTTTAGCGAATATTTTGGTGTCAACAAATGTTAACAATATGTTTTCATTTTAAAATTATGGTAAGTTAATCCAACGAATATCAGAAATATAACACTAAGCTAAATTTCCCATGCATTTAAAATATAATTATACCGTAATTGATCGTGACATTCAAATGCTCCATTTAAACGTTGCAATGACCATTAAGTTACCAAGTGCTAACCATATTAACAACGACTAACTTTTTCATTATTAAACAAACAAATATCATAAAAAAATGCCTTCAAAACGATAATAATTATCTCCAATAACGACCTATGAATCAGCATTTACAACCTTAACCTCACAGTTTATATGTGTCATTAATGAAGGCATTTCATGTACAGAACAGCCGACATGCCACTATAGTCGGATAATATGCGGTCGGAGCACCTCGGCCGATGTCAGAAAGTAATCTGGTGTATAAAAAAAAAATGATGAACCCAACTCGTCCGCGGCGCTACGCGACAAAGTCGGGGAGATCGCAGAAAGATGCCACGGGGCAGGCGGCATCGGTACAATTTGACACGTTCGGGTAACAGCTATAGGTTAGGCAGTAACTCTCGTTAAACATAGGTACCTATATCTAGTGAACCAGTGAGGCCGTTCACAAGGCGCGGTTGTGAATGCAATTATTTCATGCTCGATGCTTGCGTATCCGCCATGATTGTTAAGGCATTCGATATTTCACTTCTTTAGGTCTTTGGCGTTTGGCATTGTTTGCCCAAATTGTTTTGATTGGATCAGATTCAGTATCGTTATCAAATGTGATGTAATCGAATTTTATCTGGCATTACAATAGCAAGGCATAACATAGCATCATACATAATCTATTGTGTATGAATGACAGATAATTTTCGTGACCTTGTTTCTTGACTTATCTCTAGCATGCATTAACCATAATTAATAACAACAATGTGAAGATAGTAGGCATATATTTGTACAATTTTTTTAATTATTTGGTAATATCACGTCATTCAGATTTGTTTTGCTGTAATATAATCACTAAGTGATAGGTAATAACATTCACAAAGTTTACTGCCTTTATATCTATGAATACAATGTATTTAAAATCTAACCATAATTTTTTTATCACGTTTCATTGGCTTGTAACCAGATATTAAACACGAACTAACTACGATGACATAATGCTATACAGAATGCATTAGGTACTTTAACACACACTTAGCACATTTATGTTCTATTAATAGACAAGGAGAAAGCGATTGGCGTTGATATGTGATTGTAAAGCACTACTTGATTAATTAAACAAATGAAAATGAACATTACCTTTTGAAACACACCGGCAAAGAACACAAAGTTTTAATTTTTTTCTCCACCAATTATTTATGCGAACAGTCACAAATAAACTAAACGATCTTCTGTACAGTCAATGTTTGCTGTTTCAATAATGCTTCATGCATTACAAAGACAACGTGTTATGTACTCGCGAAGTAACAGTTACGATCTCTCACCGTTAAAACACCGACAGCATTCGGAACGTCAAAGGATTTGAAATAAGAACGCGATGCCCGCAGCTAGCCGCCACTAAAATTATTGATTTAGCAGCGTTACAAAACAACAAAAGATATAAAACGGGCCGGCTGCACACCCCCGCGCGGGCCGAATCGATCAGAATGATAATTGTCGCGCACAAAGACTGGTGACTACTCACCTAGACAGACGGAATGCACACACCTAAAACAACAACACACACAATTTATGTCAACAATGTTTCAGATCACAACGTTCGGGCATAAATACGATGTACTTTGGCACTTATTTATTATTTTTATTGTATTAAACGGTTAATTAGCGCGAATTAAAAGCGATTTATGTCGCGGAGACGCGAGCAATTCGACGACCGCTAGCAAGATGGCTCCGCGTATGCCGCGCGGCGACCGCCCCCCCGCGCGCCGCGCGTACGTGCAATGAAAGATAGGTGGCCGCTACACAAGGCACTCGGAGAACGCCAACTAGTCCGGAGATAAATAGTAGAAAGAAATAAATTAATATTACTTTTGTTTATTATTTACTTACTGATTTTTGTAATTTAAAACGATTTGAAAGTAACTGTTAAGGTAACAATTTTGTCAAAAAGTTTTTTAGTTTGGTAAAAATTTTAGTAAAATTACTTATCACTAAAATTATTTCAACAAAATACTAATTTAATTTTATGAATAAATCAAAATATTTCAATAAACTCTCTTTATTTTACTTTTCAAAGCACGAGTAAAGTTAACAAAATATTTATGAAAATTTTAAAAGTTCATAGTTTTGATTTTTAAATTATTACTTTGGAAAGACTAGACTTTAGAGAGTCATTATTCGTTTGAACGACATCTGACGATCAATCTCGAGACCTTAGCTCTTGTGTAGTTGTACCGCAGTTCTTTCCCTTCACACCGCTTTGCCGTGCGGAGATCACCCCTCGCCCCGCTCCCGTCCTGTCCTCTGCCTACCGACCTCTTATATACTGCTCTCTTTACAACAAAAAAACACCAATTTCCCAAATTCCCGAAGCGGACCGCGCGCTCTCTCGCTCGCGGCAGACCTAAGATGGCCGCCCGCTTCCATTTTGATCGCAGATTACATTCGTCGCGTCCCTCGACCGATTGTTCAAAGCCTAAACGATGCGGCGTCCTGCCGTTTACGTTCGCTTTGTAAACGTATCGCACACGTATTTAGGCTATTTTTTCCCGTCCGATGCGACGGTGTCGTTAGATTTCGCATAACGCGATCCGTTTTCGCGTAAGCATTGTATAAAATGGCCGACGCTGTCAGTTTAGATATAACCGTGAACATCGAGATCCGGTTATTGTATTGATTGAATGTACAACGGCCCCTCCGTGCGGGGTTGAAAGAAAGTCCATAGCCGGTCTAAATGGCCGCGTTAAAATGTAGCCGGGTTACGGGCGTTGCGATGGTTTTGTCTCTTTCGTTATTCCGGAGTCCTCTCTACCTGCCCTGCCGCACACGACATAAGCGGCAATAAAACAGCTACCTAGATAACAGAGACGGATTTGTGCACGGCGAACTATCCGAACTGTGGCGTATCGCACTAAGTTAATAATGTTCGCTTGATTTTAGTGTGTTAGTGGTCAATTTACTGTTACTTCCATACTTTATAGCATATTATTTGGATAAAAGATTCAACTATAATTAAGACCAATTCTACAGTCTTATAACAGCTGATTTAATTCATTAACTTTCTACACGAATTACGAGAAATTTCACTTAAATTTTGTAACAGTTTAAATTGATTAAATTTATTAACCTTTCTTATATTTAAAATTTATAAAAGAGAGTCGCGCAGCGTTCTGAATACAACCTTATCTTGAACCAATATAGCTTACAATACAGTATCGTGTTTTTTTTTGCGGTTTTTTGTTAAATCTCTTTGTATAAATGATATGAGTAAATAATCATATGTAAAGTATCTTACTGTTATGGTTAAAATATGCTAACTTATTCTTAAAAACACCAAAAAATATTAAAAGCCTCTATCAGCTCGCTTACTGTTGCTTAATTCTATTACAAATGTTTATGTAAAATGTATAAAATTAGGCAATTAAATGTAAACAATCTAAATTTTTTGTGTTAATTACAGGGGAAAACATATCTCTATTATGAAATAATAATGTTCAAAGTTGTGAATCAAACAATTATCTTCTATTTTTCTATTTTATTCTAAATTCATAACAAATTTACAATAACAATAGTGGAAGGAGAGAAAATAAAATATGTCAAGTAGACCACAACTTCAACTTAATTTAAAAGCAAACATAGAATAAATTTAATCTCCGTTAGTACTTATTTAATACAAATTAAAGTCATTAGGAAAAGTCAATAAATCATTGCATCATTACTTTTTTGTCACATCTACGTGGAATCGTGATGTAAACTACTAGCGCCATCTATTATCACAAGGAGTAAACGCGGCTTTGATAAACATGCAAACTTTTTGTTGCTTAACAACGAGTCATATACTGAATGACAATTAGTAGGTTACTGATTTGTTATGTGTTATTTATAGAATAATAATAGATATTTTGTAATAGTTATTAATTGTTGTTTCTAATGATATAAGTTAACCAAGCTTCCATCCAAAAGTATAATTCTATCTCTACTGTTTTACGATGTTAGTACTTCTTTGCTAAGCGGAGCAAAGTCTTTGTGAGTACATACGTAAATTTTCCGACATTGTTCATCACACACACACACGCACGCACGCACGCACGCACGCACGCACGCACGCACGCACGCACGCACGCACGCACGCACGCACGCACGCACGCACACACACACACACACACACACACACATATATATATATATAAATATAAATATATAAAAATTATTACAAAAAAAACTTAACCTAAATTAATTATTTTTATCAAGAATTTTGAACTTACTTGGAAACTCATACCGTTAATGTAAAACACATACAGAAATTGTCTCTATCTAGTAAGGAATGTGATAGATGCAAAAGTGTCCACTTCACGCAACTGTAACACCTTATTGCTGACTCACTTAAATGCGTAATAAAATATTAAGACGTCCACGTCCGCTATGGTAATAAACGACGTATAAAAACTCATCCTTCTTTATGATTTTATTGAATAAACCCCCTCCCCCTTCTTACTCCCCGATCCCGCAATCTCGTTGATCGTTGACTTGAATGTTGTGATAATGTATGCTTTATATATGAGTATTAAGTCTAGTATTAAATACAAAAATTACGCTAATATAGTGTGTAATGTGTATAATTCTAAATATTTATTATTATCTGTATTTCTTTAAAATTAGATACGATAGATTAAACAGATGCAAGACACTATGTCTTCATCGTTCAAATTCATATCAATGACAATCTTAAGAATTAAACGTGTAAATAAGAAATCTATCTACATATAATGAAAATGAAACTGTATTTGTTCATCAATCACATAAATACTACTAAATATATAATATGACTATGACCATACAATGTTCTTACTTCAAAGATTAGAGAAGACATCTGATGACAGCTAGCCGTCCAAGAACAATCTTATAATACTGGATACGATACTTTTAGTAATCCTGTTTAAAATTAATGGATTCACTTTCGTTACGGAGGTACGTAACATCTTTGTCCACGTCCTTACGAATTAAATGCCCTATAATTAAATAAATAAAAATGATAAGTGTATTTTATGTCACCGCAATTTTAACAGCAGTAATAAATCAATAAAATGTTTTACCTCGCAAGTCTAATGCTTTCCGTACGCCGCGCTATCACGCCTTATCGTGGGATTTAAAATAAACTAATACGAGTACCATTACTTGACGAATGATTTTTTGCAACACGTTCGTATACCTGTCAACTGCTTTCCGTCGATTGTAACATAACGTGCACCAATATTTAACGACCTCCTAACTCTAATAGCTTGTCTCCTTTCTTATCCGATATCTGCACTAGAGCGGGAAACGAAGGGGGTCAATAAAACTGGACGGTCCATTCAAGAGGGCAACGACCTCGAAGCTAGAGTGTAAGCGTTTCCAGCAAGACGACACGGTGTCGGCAGTTTTAATAACTCACTAAGGCATTGTGTTACATAGTGCGATGCGATCTTCCGTGTTCTGCAGATAGAAAGGGATGTAGCGATGTAAAGACTGGCACACACCGTCAACGGCGTGCATACATGTCGTTGCGAAATTGCTCCGTGGAAGCCGCGGGGGCTATTTTCTGACCGGCGCGATTAAAAGTCAGGTATAAAGCAGTACACTCGTGCACTTATAACACACGGACGGATACATTGCCGGCCTGATCGGAATCGAGATAAATGGGCACTTGCAAAGAAAAAAAAACACAGCTTATGACATCAGCTTTAAAATCTCATTTTCTTGAATTATTGTGAATATTATTACAAAAATGAAATGAAATAAGTTTTTTTTGTTACTTAGCATTGTTTTAAATTTTAATGATAATGATTTACGCATATCATTAATGATTTGTTAATATCATTACGGAACAGATACGTGATCCGAAATACGTTTTTAAATATATAAATAACAGAGAAGGAAAACAAAGAAAATGAAACAAATACATCATAATTCCAGTATTCGTACAATTCTCCTTATAGCGGAAATGCAGTTTACATATGCCAGTGCTTTGCGGCAAATACAACCGTCTTTATATAACTTGTCGGGAAGGAGGAGAGAGTAAAAGTCGAAAGATCATTCTACAGAGTATCTATGCTTTTATTTTATCTTTTAAATTCCTATATATTTTACTTAAATATCTGCTTACCCCCATGAGGCTTGACCCACTTCGTGAAGAAAAACACTCAAAACACACATTTTATATTGTTTAACGCATAACAAGTGTTAAATTCAGTACTTAAGAATTTTTAATGGTTCTACCAATGTCTTAGATAAAAACTGAATGAAAATATATAATTTTTTTTTTACTATAAAAATTATTGAAAGGGCCCACTTAAAAAACATTACAAAAGCGAAGACATTTTAATCGGTCCGAATACATTTATCTATGTATCATCTGTGTTCGTACATTCACGCTCACAAATGTTTTCGTTACGGGCAGTCGTCACAGGTACTTACTGCATATTTATATTTATTGCAGACGAAAATATTCTTAACCAGTTTATTTAATTGCAAATAACAAGCTGAACAAGGTTAATTAAACATTCACAACGAAACATAATTACATAAAAATAAACTAGTAGGTATTGTATTTTTATTTTTTTATAAAAAAAAGAAAACGCAACGGATACGCAGTCGAACTCATTTGAACATAGATTTTCTAGCGTTATATGTAATACGACCGTTCGCAGATAATTATCGTCGATTTATAGTTATGTTCTGTTATTTTGGGTCTCGTTTGTTTGTTTGTTTTTTTTTTTCTTAAGAAAAGGGCAAGGGAATTACTGGTGGAATTAATTTGAACATGTAAATTCAAAATTCTACATAAATTTTTCTAACCACACTTGACGGTTATTAGATAATTATCGTTGATTGACCATAGAGTAAATATATATTTTTTTAATTTTATTAACAAGTCGTCTGCTATTATGGACCCTGGCTGGCGAATAAAAGGAGCGACATTAATCCACGTGAGGTTTTCTCGAAACATTTGTGCGATTAAAAGCTATAATTATTCGTATCACGACCGTGCCGCTTAGACGAGCGAAGTGTTTAAATCGTTACCTATACACAGTCGTGTGAGACGTTTGTTGTATCAACCAATTCGCGGTCGCCAAGGCGTTTTGGATTTACCGGTTTCTTTTAGAGTGGCAAGTGTGGTAAAAATGTTTATACATTACAACATTTAGCTTTATTTGTCTATAATTGTCGATTACATTACAAATTCCATAACTTAATACTAAAAAGTGTATTGTAGTCTTGTTGGTCGACTTGACTCGACTAGAGGCCTATGTGTAACGTTTTTAGTAGTTTGTATTTTGATATATCACGTTGAGGAGATATATTCATCAGATTTTAGGTGGTAAATCAGAGAAGCCTGAACGTCTAAGAGTAACTAAAGTTGCGAGCTTCCTCTACTATGAGACCTCGACTCGAGTTTTGTTTATATTATCTTCGAGGAGACTTAATGATTACAAAGACAAATATATTAAAAAGTATAAAAATTTATTACTAACATCCTTCTGAAAATATATCTTAGCTTGTTTGTGCGGAATTAAAACAATGATAGTGACTTGAAACTCTAAAATAACGATTGAATCTTCAAAATAAAGAATTAATTCAACTTAAATTCTATTCAGGAAACGTTCACAACATTCTATTTTAAGCACGCATCATGTTAAATGGAACGCAACATTGTAATTGTAAAAATAGAGTAATTGAACACATCGATACAACATGCATTGTAAAGCAATTAACTCTACACTAACATACTTTATTGATCCAATAAATGATGCGAGAATTAATCCGACCATGAATAATACGATTGATTGGCGTCATCGGTCGTAGACGTGCAATGCAGAATATAGAAGGATTGTCAAACAGATCTATGTCTTGTCGCCATCATCCAGCTGACTCCCCCAACCTTGACCAGATCGATCCAACTTGTGGGAGATCTTTTATAAGTGGCTAAGTGGCTATAATGTTTAGCCCCCATCGTTTAATCCATACGTATATACTATACAGTATAATAAAGTATACTAGTATTTCATAAATTATAGAAATTGTGCATTTAAATATCATATCACGACGAAATTAAGTGTCTCAAACGGTGTATCTCATTTACGAAAAAAAATATTCCCACTCGAAGAAAACACTTACATTATTCAATCAAACATGAGATGAAAGTCTTTGGTGAAACTACATTCAAAATTGACCCTTATTTACACGTCCAAACGAAATTTACGTGGCAAAGAGTAACGAAAATCGGTTCTTAGACGGCTATCACGCTCCGGACGAAGGCATGGAGCGGCCGAATCGATAACAGCTATTATAGAATCGAAAGAGACACAGTCTAGTGCGGGCACAGCCAGAGGTGAAATACATCGGCGTCCATAAATATTGATTTTATGTGCGCGCGGCGACCGACGCCAGGGCTGCCTCGGACCGAACTACTCAATTTATGTGTAGATATTTTTAACTAAAGGATGAGGGTTATGCTTATTTTATTTGTGACTTATTAAGGGTTGCTCGTCCTTTATTTTGATTTTTTTTATAACAAAATATATTTATATATAAATAAGCAAGTAATTCAAGTTAGAGGAAGGGGTTGTAATGTTAAATTGTTACATTTATTAATTTTTTAAGAGTGATACAACAATAACGGCATGACATGATGATCAAGGCACTACCACGACTTAAGAAAATAGCAGCGTGAAGTAAAGATATCTAGACTTTTGTGTTTCGTCTCATGTGTGAAGAGCCATAGGCATCTTCTCAATTCTCCTTTCTTTTTCTTTTTCAACAAGAAAGTATGCAACGTATAAGTAACTTTTGTAGTGTAGCGTGTAGAGTAACGCGATCGTGTAGTGTCACTTAATTTCAAGGAAGCCGTTAGCTAAATGAGTTTCAGCATGAACATTAGAAGCAAATGTTTTTTATAAATTACTCGGACATAGACAAATGTACAACCCTAGACAGGAGAGTTAAGCCCGCGGGGATGTCACACGTCTGAGGGGCAGTGAGATGTGGGAAAGGGAGCGCATAAATCAAGCCGTACGTCAGAAAGAGACGACCGGTTGACCTGGTGTTTGCGCCATTGCCGCGTACTTAGGTTAGTCTTTTATTCTATGCGTTCGTTACATTTTATTCATTTTGTACGGGGTTTGGCCCTTTTTCAATTACAACGGCCATTGTTAATTGATTTTGTCCCGCTTTTATGATTTGAAAACTAACTGCGACAACAATTTTTTTCATAAACAATAAATACATAAAAGGCGTTTTAATATTAGTGTTATTGGTGAGGTCTGATATTGAATTAATAGTTTAAAAACTTATGTCGATAAATAAATCATGACTTATTACAAAACTACATAGAAGAGAGTTACTGATAGATTGTTAGAGATAGATTTATATTGGATGCTTCGATTAAAAGGTTTTAACAGTGGTAGAGCCAGCAACAATAACATCGGTTGCACGAATGGGCCGGCTCGACCGGTGAAATACCACGACC
>JAABKM020000011.1:2775020-2793111 GCA_016277805.2 Papilio aristodemus | reverse complement strand
AGCAATCGATATTGAGTTAAATTCAGTTTTTATGGTCATTGATACTTTAATATTATAATATATATATATATATATCCAGTTAATTCCAATTACAAAGAAAATTTAATGAAATGATTTACTTCCAAAATGTTTAATATTTTCGTTTTAAAAATAAATCTAATCCAAATCGCCAACCCTAGTAACGATGACAGACATTCTGAATATGATTGCGCAACGGACACGCGTTCTGTTCGGCTGTTCGGGGGTCAACGCACGCAGTTAGGCGGTCTTGCTATCTCGGCTCTCCCGTTAGCCGGCGCACGTGAGTGCAGGTGGTTTTACTTTTAAATTTGCAATTTAGTACCGCTATTGGATAACAGGGGACGCTGACTTATGTCACGTCCGATCATGTTGACTGAGGCCTCCGCTGTGACGCGACACGTGCCTTTAATTTATGACTAGTCTAGATTTATAGTCTGGTCTAGATAATACAACACTTCAATTTTTTGAAATAAAATTTTAAGTATTAAAACAACAATAAATAGGCATTTAGGGAAATTTAGACCAGTATTAACATATATCTTGGAGGGATGATTTTTTTTTAAAACTTGGATATGTTTTTTTTCCTAGATGGAAAGTCTTTATTACATAGTATTAGAAAGTCGCTTCAAGTACGCAAATATCTTTCAAACTTCACTACGGAATTCGCTTTTTCAGAGAAATTCGAGAATTTTACAAGTTTTGTACAAATCTATTTCTGCTAAACAAATAAATGTCAGATAACTTTGTAGTTTGATTTCTTTATTACCTCTTCCAGCCTCCTTTGTCTGGTTATATGACAAAAACTAAACAAAATATAGATTTTTTTTTATCTTAATACTAACTACACACTTCCTTACTATATAACACGGTTGTTTTTCAAATTACAACGACATTAAAATTGTAAAAGTTTCCCGCAAGAGCAGCGGTACAAACGTTGGTAGCTTATCAAAGTTTTTCTTATCAACTTGTTTGATTATTTTGTTGCAAAAGTTAAAATTACAATTTCGAAACACCGTCCTAAGTCACAGTTAATTACGAAACAGCATTTTTATTTGTGAAGCCGTATATTTATCCCTTCTTATAGTGTCTGGAAAATGTCTACACCGACCGATTGTATACTTCGTCAGTTTATAATTGAACTAGGTAGATTATAAACTGTCAAATTGGGAAAGGCAAGTTTTATTGTCAGTTCGACTTATCTTGACGTCATAAGCAATGGAATGTTAAAAACTGATATTTTCCTTTCGAGCTTAAGTTAGAATGGAAGAAATTATTTTAGATTCATTAAGTAGGTTGTATTTGATAATTAATCACTGAAATTGATTTCTGGTGTAAGATGTGGTACCTAAAACTTTTTTAAATTCATTTTTACAATTTTCAATTTGTTGTTTGTACAGTCTGATAAGTTTACCGTGTATATGGCTAGCGATATTCGAGCCAGGTGGATGTTGGGTTCATTAGGCGTAGTTCGAGCCGTCCTTGGGAAACGCCGCATAGCGTAGTGTCCCGCCCACTGCGACCAAATAGCTGTCTATACTTGTATACACTGTGTATCACTGTACCACGGTTCCCTACCTGTGTTGTTGAATGGGTAGAGGGAAGTATTTATTTGGAGATAATAATTTGTTTCTCCTCTTTATTATTCCACTCTGTGCCAATGTACAGGCAGCCTTATATGAATAATTACGATTTCATATTGAAATTAAGAACGTCGTTTAACTGGAATTGTTGAAATGTATTATTTTTTTAATTTGTGAACATTTTTAAATTGCACAACTTATTTTATTTGCAACCGGTAAGTGTTTTATATATCTATCAATTTTATAAAAGGTATAGATTTTCAGTGTATTTGTGGAACAAAAAAAACATATTCACGCCTGTATTCTCCGAAGGGGTAGGCAGAGGTGTAACTAGTGCACCCACATGTAGAATATAAGCAACAGAATATACACAGGTACATACATACTATGTATGTTGTGGCTTGCATGGTATACCGCAGTAAAATCAAATTGTGTGACCTCACACTATAGTGGCTATTTGTTTATTAGTGCTTTTACTTGTTGGAATTATATTGTCCGATATTATGCCCGTAACTTTCATTACATAATGACGGATATATTAAAATAAAACAAATTTAGTGTTGAACTTTAAAGTAACATTTTATGATTATTTATATTTGTAATGTAATATATATTTTTTGTATTGAAATATTAATTTTAGTTAGTAGTCCATTGATAAGTGTAAATTTTTAATTTTCCGAAATAATTGCATTTATATATTATAATTTTTGTAGGCTCACTAAAGTTTACTGTAATTAAATTTTAAGTTTGGAATTTATATTATGAAACTTATTTTACTTTGAATGGACGAAGAACTTCACGTGAAGTGAGCTTGGGACGGTCGAGCGGCTGACGTTCAGTCGGTCATCCCAGGTACCGCTAGAAGGGTGAGGTGAAGAAGGACTTTCAAGTCCAAAACTTGTTGGAGGCCAAGACTCACTTTGGGTCACTGCACCACAGCAGTTAGTTTATTTTACATTGAAATTATGACACTATTGGTGCATTTAATAAAACAAATTAGTAAAAGTGTATAAATGTTATTTTGTAGACCATGAATTAAAATAAATATCGTAAATATGATAAAATGTAAGCCTGTGTAAATGTAAAATACTGAAAATTTTTGATACATTTTGGTACAGAGAATTGTAATGGGGTAAAGCTTGTAAAGGGCTGCTATTGTGCCTAAAACGAAACTTGAAGGGAGTGAAATAGGGGTTGTATATTTGTAAGATAAGAACTCATGATTTTGAAATTAGAGTAACAACTTTATTTAGGTTCTTTTAGTGTCTGAGCAGATTAGACATTTTATTATATAAAATGAGCAACTTTCAGATGTACACAAATATCGGAGATTGCTGTTTTAGTTTTTTTTTTTGTTCATTTTTGCCGTCGTCCTTAAAGAAATAAAACAAAATTTTAGGGCGCCATCTTTTAACCATTACCATCAACGTGTAATTAATTGGTTGACAACAATAAAGTCTTACTAACATTTGTAATAATTTTGTGAAATTGTTCCTGGATGTTATTATTTGAATACTACATATATAAAAATCATGATGTTACAATGATAAATGACAATGTATAGTGAAGTTTGGGCCACACCAAGTCATTCTTAAACGCATTTGTTGATTATATATATTTGTAAATATAAATATAGATACAACGAACAATATTTTATTATTAATACACTAAACTAATTTAAAGAAGATAATTTGTATCGCGACACACATTACGTTTCAACTGTACGTAAAGGAGAAAGTTATTGACTTAGGTGTTGTTTACACGGGGTTTCCTTATTTGGGGGGACGTTAGATCATACCGTGTGTTACGTAATGAAAATTCGGGTACAGTTAGCAGAAAAAGTGTTTTTATAATTCTATAAATATTATATTTATTTTTATATAAAGATAAATCGAATTCGACTTGCAAATTCAATTTATAAAGTAAAGAAATGTGTATATTTTAAGTTTATTTCGTTATATTTTCTTATAAAATTGGTTCGCATAATATTACAAAATCTACTTGAATTATTGTTTGATTACCTGAAGGAATTCGTCACTTTAATATGTTCAATTTTGACGTTACACATCTATGGAATCTAGTAAAATAATTTATAACATTGAAGATAATTATTTATGAAGATATTTTGTTTTAAGAAAAATTTATATTCAAAGTTACAAATATTACTATAAACATGAATATCACGAATAAAACCAATGTAATAGTCTTTACATATCTCAAAGATTACTAACTGTATATGTACATTACTAAATACACGAGCCAGCATCAAAGTATGAAAGAAACGAGAGCAGTAGTGTTAAAGTCTAGCCCAAAAAACTATGAAAAGACGGATGACATATATCCTGAATGTAGCCCAGCGTGAAGAGGCTCGCCTTTTAGAAATTAGTCCAAGGCCGTCCATGAAAAAGGCGTGCGTTTTTGCCAACGCTACGTATACCGGCCCGGGGACCGACATAAATTCGATTATATGCTTTTTCGTCATTGTGAAACGATCGAAGCGTACAGAGAGGGACGGATGTAGCGGGTTAGAAGGGGATGTAGAATGTAAGTATAGAGCGCATGCGTAGGCACGTGCCGCCGAATGTGAGACGGCGCACACGGTATGAGATTTTCCAGAGATATCACGGGATACAATATTGTTAACAAATAATTTAAATTTCACTATTGTATATATTTCAATTGTTTTTGTTAAATAAGTGTAGCATAAAATAAATAACAGTAAATTTCTTACGATAAATTTTCTTACCTCTTTTCTCGCGTCGATACGTGTCATAGTTTTCTTTTATTCATCAATATTTTGACGTTCTTTCCGTATCTTTTTTTTTGGAAAAATATTTATTGAAGTTTAATCTATTTTTCTTCCTTCGTAAAGTATATATTTAATAGAAAATTAAAGGTATTGAAAGTATTTTTAAAGATCCCAAAATGTTTACACCGATAATATTATCTTACCCCCTTTGAACTTAATAGTACAATAACGAATTTCATATGTAAGTAAAAATATATTAATGTAAAAATCTTAAGAAATATCTCGAGACTAATTCACGGAAGTGTGCTCCGTCGGGCCTACGTTGCGCGGCGGCGTAGCGCTACGCTTTCGTAGGCTTTGCAGTGGCTACGACGGCTACCCGCCGCCTCACCGGTCCGCGTTCTTCAAATATAGGACACCGTGTCAATGTGTCTCTAGCGCGCACAGCCTTCCAAACACAACAACAAATAACAGAGCGGACTATGGCGACGTCTCGTGATAACGCAACGACGATGTGAGAACGAGCCGTGCCTCTAACGCAACGATCACTGCCAAACGAATTTCCGGCTTACCGAAACGCACAAAGAATCGACGTACGATATCAAAAAACCATTTTTGGTAGGATGTTGACCCCTGACCTAGTTTCGATGCATCTGCGCGTTGCAGTCCTGCAGTGGGCAGCCTAAACAAACGATATACGGAACTAAAGGACGGTAACCAGCGGAGTGTGTTCAATGGATTATATATAACCTAAGCCCTAAGGAGTGTGATACCCGTGTTCATTAGTTTGTAAAAGATATCCCGCGAATATTTATCTTTATATTAGCGCTTCTCTTGTGTAATATTTTTTTAAACTGACTGAAACCGATAAGTCTGATCACTTCGAGTGTCTTCGCGGAAAGTATATTATAGTGTTGTGGGTCGGTATCGATATCGAAGGCGAATTATATATAGTGTTATTAGAAGAGGAAACAATATGGCGGGCAACCGAGACAATACGCTTGAGGGACAGCTGACGCACGTCATCCAGCATCACATGTCACAGCCCGGCACGGAGGCGCAGGTCAGCGTGCACCAGGTGCAGAGTCCGTCGGGGAGCGGGACGAAGCGACACCAAATTATTATCGATATAAAGCAAGACATAGACATCGACGAGATGTCCACCCGGTCGTTAGCCGAGAGCGTGATGGAGACGCTGGGGGCGCGGTCCGCAGCTGTTTACATCGATAACACGCACGTCGCGGGCGAGAACTCTGATATGGAATCACTGACGACGGTGAATGTTATAGTCGCGAACGACTTGAGCCAGACGGCGCCGAGCCCGAGGGTGGAGGAAACCGAAGTGACGGACGTGACTCAAGACGCAGCAGAAAGTTCTGGTATTCTACCAGGGAACCGTATCGCAGTCGACAGGATCGTAGAGATGTCTAACGCGACCAATACAAACGAGACATCGACATCGAGTACTTCATCGATAACGACCGTGGCCACCACTACAGCGTCAGGTAAAATAAATTAAGCTTTTTAATTCATGACTTAACTCTGTTTTTGGAGATATATCACATTATTTTTTTTTATTATGTAACATGCATAGCTTTAATTCGTGTTAATATCACTTAAATTCGTGAACACTGTTACAGCTGTTACAAACCTTAACATAAAGATATTAATTTTAAGTTTCAATCTACAAGAATTTAGTAAATAATCACAACTAAACAAAGCTCAACCATCTCAAGCTATTAGACATAAAATAGGACGTTAGATTACGTAGTTTCAAGCTAATGGCGCTATAAATAAGCAGACTGCAACACGAGAAGGTTATTTTGGCTTTAGATTGCAGCTAAATCATTGGATAATGGTAACTTTTTAAAAGGAAAAGGAAACGATAAGTTTGATATAGAAATACTGACGTAATATATCTGCTGCTCTTTGCTGCAGTTCTTCTGAATGACATTTATATGTTTGGTTCTCCAAGTTTTTATCTATAAAATTCTGTCTCTAAATTTTACATGAAATGATCAGTATTTTTAATGTCAGAACATTTTTGTTTTATCAATAGAAATGCACAAGATGGCAACATGCATACGATATTTCTCAACCTCTAACATTTATGCTCACTAAGATAAAAAAGTTAAACAAAAGAAATACGATATTGACTAAAACAAATGTTTTATACAGTTATCTTAAATTAGTTTTGTGATTTTTTATGAGTGACCTTTTAATGTCTCAAAGTAAATAAAGCAAAAGATAAGTTAACATTTTGTTTTGTACTAAATTATATTTGTAAGAGAAAAACTAATAAACGACAATTACTTTATCAATTATATAAAACGACTTTATACTATAACTTGTATTTAAGAATAAACCAATAAAGATTGCTTCTGCTCTAAATAAAATATAATAGTTTAACTATGAAACGAAGATGATATTAACAAATACATGTAAAATTTTTGATTACTTCAATGTTAGAATAAATTTTATACTTCTCACTATAAACGTGGTTACAGTTTACGTAAAATAAAATCATACCTAACACCTGTGTTTCCCGATGAGGTATACAGAGGTGCAACTATAGCAAGCTGTACAATATTATTTGTGAAAATTCTCGAATATCGTTGCAGTGTACTTTTTTTATATTTCCTGCAGCCGATGATCGAAATAGTTCAGCTGAATAATTGATTAATTACATCGACCGATTGGGTTAGGGATGACGCCGCGACCTCTCGCGACGGTTACTAACCTAACCTACTTTCCATATCTTCTAATAGACAACTCAGCTAATATCAAAATACTTTTTTAAAAACTTTTGTTAAACATCTAATGCTGTAAGTAGTAAAAGAACTTAGTGAAAGTCCGAAGCTTTTTTATACAAGTAAGACCTTAATTTTCATGTCATCAATTCGAATCCGCCATTCGACTAACGACTGAATCTTGCTCTGGCATAAAATTAAAGCTTATTTGGAACAGTTAAAATATTAAATATTTCATATTAATAGTAAATATTTCATAATCTTTTGACTGAAAAAACATCGACTGCCACTTCATAGTACTATATTACTCCATTTACATTCTGTAAACACTGTCACAAAGTCTATTACAAATTTCCAGCTTTAGATATGTATCAGGCTTGCTGTCCTACAGGACATAAGAGAAGGGAATCGGTGTTATCGATGGCTGTGTTCGGTACGACATCTGACGTTTGAATGTAAAACTAAACGCTATCTCAATGGACCCCTATCACGACACAATGCTATCTTTAGAATTCTAAGTTATACACGTTGATTTTAGTGTAGTAAAGGTGTTTTAACATTAGAGTGATAATAAATGCTTTAATTTATATACAACTCTAAAGGAAGATTAGGTACAGATACGCTGGTGAAATATGTAGGTATATACTTGGTTTGTAAAGATATTTTTTTGTCCGAAGAGTAATTTTATTTGTGGATATGTATGTATTTATGTAAGTCCACGTCATTATCAACTGGGTCCTGAAGGGCTTGACTGATTTTATAAAGTGTGAATTGTCATAGAGTCAGTCAGTTGGATTTTTGACATTTTGTGTTGTATTTACAGTTAGTGATTCAATAGTAAGAGTTTTTGCTATGTAATGGCAAATTTTATATTCAAATGATATTTGCTGTTTGTCATATAAATAATACTACGAACCTTTTACATAAATTCGCAGGCTTTTAACAGGAGACTTGCTCCCGTCATTCAAGGGTCTTTGAATTCATTGTCACCCGCTGATTTATTTATTACTTTGTCTTTATCTAAATAAAGTACAAAGAAAAGTTTCATTGATAAGGACTTCAGTGAAATTTTTAAAAACAAAGAGAAAAAGTTTAACAAAAAAATTACATCGAAAAATATTTTCTATTGTTCAGAGTAAATATTCAAAAGTTATTGTGGGAGTTGCTTAAATAAATTACTGTATACAGAATATTACGCCAGACCACCGTTTAGGTAACGCGACAATGTACCTTAGTGTAAATTTGTATCTGTTATTGAGCTTTCAATCTTGTACTGATAAATGTTTAACTCTTTTATAGTATTGTACAATTATTTACATACGTCTCTGTGGCGCAGTTGTGTCACAATAAGACTACATTCTTGAGGTCTCGAATTCAAAACACGAGTAGAGAAAAGTGATATTGGATTTTTCAATTCCATATTAACTTAGAGTGTACAATTTGTACACGATATGGCGATAAGCTTGCTCATTATCACCTGATAGAATGGGGATGTCGGAAAATGAGGTACGTTGTAAGTAACTAAACAAAAAAAGGGGCAAAAAAAATCTGCATCCAGTAGTGGACGTCTTTTGATCAGTTACGAAAACTTACCTCCGTTACTTGTATTGAAATTTTTTTTTTGAAAGAAAACGTTGTTTTTATAATTTGATTGCTTTAATCGTAATAAACTTTCATTGAGGTTAAAATATGTGAAATCTTGAAATCGAGGCAATTACTTTTACAATGAAAGTCCAATTGGTTTTTAATGTAAACAACTACTTTGAGCATACATTCTGTGTAATCGATTATTAAATAATTGGATTGAATCAAATATCGCCAGCGTCTGTTGGAGTGAAGCGATGTTCTTTATATAGACTTGTATTGATCCTGAGGTGCTTGTAGTTTGTATTACAGGTGTGTTAAAGCGGTAGTGTATCAATTTTATATTTTATTTGACTATAATTCGAAAAAACACACCAAAAGATCTAATTATCTGTTAGTATATACAATTATCATTTACAAAAGCTTGTCGTAACTAATAAAATTCTGAACCAGATGTGTCGCTTTTTAAGACGTTGAAAAGATTCGCGAAAAAAAATGTTACCACGTACACTGCTACACAGTTTCTTACAAAGACTTTCGGCGTTTAATGTACAAAAAAATTTCGAGCATAAAGTGTTAGGTTAAATATAATGTTTTTGATTTTAATTTAAAGCTGAAATTGATTATTTATTTATTTCTAAAGACCGATTTTCTTTATCAATTTTAGTCGAATCATTGATAAATAACCGTTATTGCGATAAGCCTTCGGTTACCGTTATACTAATGCCATCTATTGAACAAACCTCGCATCTCTTTGGCACATATTAAAACCAGACGGAACGGTATTTTCTTACAAACCATTCAAGTCATCGACGTTAGTTAGCAATTACAATTAGAAAGAATTTGTGATTGTAGTTTATTTACTTTAATTCAATTTATTATTGCAATTATTTAGGACTTTACGATTTATCTTAATTTCTTTTACTGCCATCTTTGGTTGAATAGTAACTTTTTTCATTTTAAAATAGTTTGGAATTGAAGGATTTTTTGGGTAAAATACTTTTTTGATGTTTCTCTATTTCGGCTTGATAATGTTTTTTTTTTTTTTTTATAATAAACAACTAAATAAAAACTCTAAAATATTTGTTTGATGACAAATTCAATTTTGATAATAAACTTAACAAATCAACACTTTGTTGCTCTATTCAACTAATTTCCATACGATTTATAATAATTATATTTAGCTGAATTTTTAACAGAAAATTGATGTTCAGTTGTTATAATAATTATTGCGTAGTTATTATTAATTTTTTTTTGTGCATGTATGTCTTGTGCTAGACTTAGACTATAATTTTAAGTGTAAAATTTATAGCAAAACTCATCAATCATAGATAACTTGTCAATGAAGTGTTCTTATCTTTGACCTATATTGTTTCTATCGAATGTTCATAATATATGTAGTAACTAAAGTATTATTATACAATAAGAAAGATAGTTGTAATTCAGGTCAACATACTCTAAAATAAATAGTATGAAAGTACCGACAAGTGACGCCACCTGTTGACGAGCGGCTACAACGTGTTTTTTTTTCGAAGTACCGTTTAACGGTACCGCTACTGACACAGTTTCGCGCTCAGCTGATGTCGCGTCTGTGTGCATTAGTACTCTGTGACGTAAGTGGGGAATATGTATGTTAGTGTTTTGGATCCGGGATGCAACGGGCGACCCGTTAGGACTTAGGTTCTCAAAAGTAACCTGTTCTTTACAAGTGTTTTTATGTGTTCGTTGTGTTACAAGCCTTTGTCAGATATTTGATTGATGCGATATTGTTCTTTAGAACTGAGCTTGCTAATATACTTGTAATTAATACTTACCTGTTGTCTTTTTTAATTCTTGACCTAAATAAAGCGCGTTGACTTTTTGTAAACGTGAATTTATCTCTCTTTTGTCAACGGTAATTGCAAAAATTTCAAGAGGCCTACTTAATTTGTTTGCAAATAAATTACAATCTTAATTTCTATCTTTGTTCTCTTACAAGACAGAGAAAAAAACATTGCATGGTTTTTAGGTATTGATAGAATATGTAATCTATTACGGACTTTTTTGTTTTTGGTCTCAAGCGAAATTTTCTAAAGATTGTCCTCAGGAGCAGTAGGGTTATGATTTATATATACATTTCTTTTTTTGTGGGTGCACTAGTTGCACCTCTACCTACCTCTTCGGGGAATACAGGCGTAAGATATATGAGCGGCAAGCTAGGTTTTATGAAATGGGAAAAGACGGCATCGTATAATCGTTTTTTGTAATAATATCTAGGTTAAATCTTTTGAATCAAAATATTTAATTAGCCAGAGGATTAAAATCAATCAAGTCATGAACCTTTAATGTTTTTCTTATATTTATTATATTGTATCACGATCACCGATTCCGCAACAAGGACAGCCGCTGAGAACTTCGGTCATAAACTTATTCCGATCAAGGCCAGTTACAAAACCAAAACTCTACTAGCTCATTAATTACAATGTTATCAATTTAAAATGTACATTATTTCAGAAATTATTATTTTCTAATATAATTCATTGGAATTATTAAGGGATTTTTCGAAAAAAATAATATTTTTACACGTGTTTGTATTCATTTGGGATACATTTTTTAAATATTTATATAATAGAAATGATTGTAGTATGACATATAATATCTATATGCTAATAAAAATGGATTACTATGTTTATTATTATTTGAGGCGATATAAGAAGTACCCGTAACCGACGAGCATGATGTATGGATGTAGATGAAGCGAGAGACGTGTGCTACGATTGTACGAAATGGAAATACATAATCTCTGTCCATTTCTCTGGGTTACGGGCGTGAGAGCATATTTATTATTATTTATACTATGTTTATATTATTGCCGTTTTTTACATTTGGGACATAAGGAAATTCGTTGGAAAGATAGTGGAAAAAAGAAAAGAAAGGGAAGGAGTTTTAGCAAAAAATCCCTGTTAAGCTACATATACATTAGAGCGTATCGGTGTCTAGATTTAATTGGTTAATATTGACATAGCTACACTCCAATTGGTAGGCAACTTTAAGTTAGTAAATTCTTGGTAATGTGTCACTGAGTTGATCTCACTGGTACAACATCTAATGATGATATATCTAATAAGATATTTGCGAATCAAGGCCCGAACCGATAAAGTTAAAACGAAAATTAGACATCGAACCTACTTTGGCAGTCTCAATAACCACAATTTAGGTAAAACGAAAATTTTTAGTTATACTAGTACGCTAACTTACCAACTATATCTCATTCCGATGACATCACAGTCCCATGTTATCGTTCACGCATTGTAGACAACTACTAGGTACCACATTAATTCTTAATTATACGTATCTTAGATCTTCAGATAAAATAAAAAAGAAAGCAAACACAGCGCTGTAAGACAAGTGTCAAAACTTTCTCCGTTGCAAAAAATATTCGCGAATGTGACGAGTATCTTATACATGCGTTGAGGTTAGTAGTGGATGAGGATTAATTAATTATGTATCGTGTATCCGAATTGCCTTATCTGACTTGCAAGGGCGAAACTTTAATGAAAATAAAGAAGAAAATTATTTCATTTAATTTATAAGTACAAAATTTGTGCCCGATATGGCGATAGGCCCGGCATCATGGGTCGGAAAATACGACGAAATGTGGCTGCACTTGCCCCCTCTGCTTACCCTTTCGGGGAACATAGGTGGGAGGTATGTTTTTTTCAAACAAAAATGTTACTCTAAAGCAGTGGTTCCCAAAGTGGACGCTACCGCCCCTTAGTGGGCGCTGTAGCGATCCAGGGCGGTAATGGTCTATTGGTGCATTTCTTTCGGCTTAATTTTAATAAAAATTTTGAAAAAATTATTTCGAGGGGGCGCTGCATAATATTTTTCTGGAAAGTGGGCGGTAGGCCAAATAAGTTTGGAAACCGCTGCTCTAAAGTGACAGTCTTAATAAATTACTATCAGACTAAAGATATAGTATCTAATATATTAAGTTAAGATAATATACGTAGGATTACGACTGCATTAATTTAAATGAAAGCCTTTTGAAAAGAGAAAGTGTTTTTTTTCACTCTTACTCTAAATATGGTCTTCAACGTGGTTGTTTTAAAACAAACTGGTTTGTATAACGCTATTTGTAGCAATAACGCGTTAAGGCACTGATTGAAATTGTATGCTAATTAATTATAATTTTTTTTTTATATTTTTTTTACAAGACTTATGACATTTTAATTGAAAGTTTAGTATCTTTTTTGTTAAAAGTTTCACAAGATTTGTTATTTGCTTAATGTTATTTGTTCAAACTATAATAGCCGAGAGATTAGATATCCTAGAAAGACTCTGAGCTACTAAACGGTTTTTTTTTTCTATTGATATAATTGATTAATCTTGGGCTAAACAATTATTTTTGTGTATTTAATTTTATGTTGCAAAAGTGAGTGGTAGTGTCGGTAGGGAACGACCCAGGAACACTTACATTGATCAGATTAGTGACATACTAAAGAAAGGCGATGTAAGAAGTACCCGTAACCGACGAGCATGTATGCGTCGATGTACCAAATGGAAATCCATAATCTCTGCCTACCCCTCTGGGTTACGGGCGTGAGCGCATATTTATTTATTTATTTTTATTTATTTAATTTTATTGCAAACGAACCCAAATAGCTAAAAGGTTCCGTTGATACTTGTATATTTTTTTACTTCAAATGTTTGTTAATTTATTAAGATGCTATAATTAAATAGAATTTGTTGCATCAATGGTAATTGTATACCGTCTCTTAGATTTCAATAAGTTAAAATATTGTCATTAGAATGGATCAAAGTAGTAATTTGAAAATACCTCACGCCTATGCCCCCGAAGCGGTAGGTAGAGGTGCAACTAACGCACCCACATTTCACACGTTAAATTGGTCACTCAAAAAAAAAGAAAGATAACTTTATTACATATATTTGAAATATGGTTGTAGATAAAACTGAATTTTACAACACAATTTATTTATGAATGTCGTTTCAAAATCATTATTACAATGTTTTTATTTAATTTCAGGTAAGTGAAAGGCAACAGAGAACGTGAGTATGGGATTAAAGAATAAGTCATCTATTGACTGTCAATTTCGTGAATTGGATTTGGCATATTGTAATATGTAAATTGTGAACTGACAAAAATCAGACGTATCGTCCAACATAACAAATCTACTAAAAAAGTAAATATCTTCTTGAGATAATAATTTTTATATTAACTAAGAAAATATTTTTTTTAACCATACCATAATTATATTTCATTCTATCTTACACTTAGTGTAATAATGCAGGCAATATATCAGTTCACAATTCCACAATTTGATTTTGAGTTTATAGTTTCGAGAAATAAAAGAATTGTGAAACTACAGTACAAGCGTCTTAGAATTATTCGACATGTTCCGATGAGTTAGGTAACGGGGAGGGGGCAGGCAAAAGGACTCTTTACCTGTCTATCCCTTTCTCCGACTCACTTGATTAGTATTATGTAAACCATTTTCTGTTCTTTAACAAACATAAATATAGTAAGGAAACAACCTAATCCCTTAATATAATATTGAAATAGATTTTTTTTAACATCTTACAAAGTCGTCTTGTTACTCAGTTACCAGTTTATTGGGGCTATGTATATTCTAGAATTTTCATATTTAATATTAAATTGATAGACGTAAAATATAAATAAATACGTCTTACAATGATGTAAGCACAATTGTACATGTTTTAAATTACATATAGTCGACTAAATAAATAGAAATAATGTATTAATATTTAAAATTATTGTCGTTAAGGTAAACAAAATGACACAGATTTCTAATAACTAAATATAACTGCGCAGTTTATTATTTCGAAATATTATTTGATTGACACGACAATTTTTCGATTAGTCACTAAGTAGGTAACATAAATGCCATGTCAACTCAGAAGAGAATTAATCTATTAGCAAATTAAAATAAATAAATATGCCATTGGAAGTGATCATGGATTTCCGTTTAGCACGATTCTGGCACACCTCTCTTTTTTTCTACATCCATACATTTTACATCGCATTTTTTAGTATGTCACGGTGTATCATAAGGTATGTCATGTTCAGGGAAGACAAGCATGAAGAATATTTTTGTTTTTAAATTAGACATCGACTTTATGTAGATAAATAAATATCATTTGAATATAAATATAAAATTAACAATGATCTAATAATAAAACTAGGATAAAACACAACAATAAAAAGTTAATTCAACGCTGCAGTACAGTTAGTAATTAAAGCTTACGCTGCAAGTTACCACATAACAAAAGCTCCAGTGGATCGATCGAGTCAGTATGGCGTGTATATGTTGATTAAATGTGCACTTACTTAGAACGTGTGTTTCTACATGGCAACATTTTAACTAGAAACGCTAGAATGGTTCAATGGGCATTGATTTTGCAATGCTTCAATAAACTGTGCATTGAAAACAAATAGTTAAAGAAAGCAGGATGTTTAACTTTAAGTTTTACCTCCGAAGGGGTAGGTAGAGGTGCAAATAGTGCACCCACATTTCGTCGTATATCTTACCGTCCTATGATGTGATAAGGGGCGAGCTTACCGCTATATTGGGCAAAAATATTCAACTGGTTGATATTGAGTTGAAAAACCCAATATCATTTGTCTCGACCCGAGATTCGAACCCGACACCTCAGCGTTGATTATATGAAAATGTACTATGAATTCCTAATAGATTTAAATGCAAAGGCTAACATTAATCGAACCTTATATGCGACAGCATATGACCTAGTAGGGTACATCTCACAATGAAAGGGTATGTTCCCCGCTCCAGTGCGGCTTACTCGAGCACAATGATTCATTTGCGTATGCGGAGTTTTTTTTTTCAACTTCGATGTTGCCATGATTGTCTACGCTATCTAGGAAACTAAATTACACGTTGAAGTGGAAAATAAAATAGCGAAGTGTAAAGTGCTTTTTATTCAACTGTTAGTCTAAAAATGGTTTGTTTTGTTCTCTATTTTTAAAGTTTCATATTTATAGTATTTTTATGTTAGTTGTTATTTTTCTAAATAAGTAGAACGATGAATGAATTCATACGACACGCACGATAAGACATCGATATAAATAAAATATTTTTTATCTAAAAGCAGCCCTTGTGATACAAATATCACCTTACCCACTAGACGTAAACCTTTTTTTATACTAGAAGGTGGCAAACGAGCAAGCTGTAAACAAAGCGGTACACATGATGTTAAGTGATCGCTGCCCAAAGATATCTGCAGTAACGATGAGCTACTGCAGATATCTTTGGTTGCGTTGCATTACCTATCTTAGAAGGACAGAGGAAGGGATCAACAGACAAAAGCATAGTTCCTTTTCCTATTAATCCAGCTCATCATATCCTCTTCCCATCCTTTCCTTATAAGAAAAGAGGGGGAAGAGGAAAAGGATCAGAATTAGGTCTCCTTAACTCCCAGAAACTCTCCTTAACAGAAAGAGAGATGAAGAGATAGCGATATTTTCTGGACCAGGCCAAAGCCCACTTGCGGCTGTAGTGCCTCAGGTGAAGTAAATGGGGTTCTTAAAAATCTGTCCAACAGTCTTTTGTTATGACATTGTGATAATTTTTTTCACTGACGCGTCACAATGTACGTGTAATTTAACGTTTATCGTTCATTGACCGAGATATGAACCCTGATACGGCTGTTATCACTGCCCTATCGTAACGAAATTGGGTTACCGTGTATCGTTTTAGTGGAGCGTCGCGATTATTTTGATTGTCTTCGGAGGAGAAAACATTGAGAGTTGGTAGACCTTCTAACTAATTCATTAATTATATTATTCTTTATGAGGTGTCTGTCCCAGCGAAAGTTAGCTGTCAGTTTCCCGTATTCCTCTATGTTTCCTGCGCAATAAAAAAACATACATTACGCTTGTATTCCCGAAGGGGTAGGCAGGGGTTCAACTAAGAACCACATTTCGTCGTATGTATTTTTATTATATGATAGGTTATATTTTGTCTACCCCTTCGGGGATCATAGGCGTGAGGTATGTCTTTTTTAAGATATAATTTTCTCAGACATACATATGCATTTGTCCATATTTATGTACTTATATTGCAGACACGTTTGTTTACGTCGTAAACGGCTTCGATTGGACATACGCAACATTTTAAAGGCCTGAGAAATAGCCCCCATGTGTCTTGTGCAGTTGTAATATTTTTTCTACGCGTTACTTATAACTGATTGCCTTAAGAATGAAGTGGAATGGAAGTATTTATTTCTTATTGCTTTTTATTAAAAAAAAATACATTTCAATTGTTAGACAAATGGCATTTTTGTGTGTAATAAATTTATTCAATTTAGCTAACACGTTGTTGACTTTCTTAGAATTAAAAATAAAATGATATCGCTCTCGTAATGTTATAAGTTAAAACGTGATTATTATTTGTTAATGATATTATTCCGTCATTATCTATTTAAATAAAATTTGAATAATGTCTTAATATAATTAAATTTCCTTTCTCGTTTCGGTCCGATTAAATTAACTTTCATTTAGTTATATCATTGATTACTTTTACAGCTTGTGGAAGTTTATTTTTAAAATTAGGAAAAGTAATTGAGCCAACAATTCATATCATTCAATGAAGAGTTGAATGACACGTTTATCTGACATTTAATAATAAATTAACCAAAAGATTTATCCGTGGTAGAGTCAGCAATAGAACCTGAACCTAGCAAGAATGGTTCGACTTCACCAAAGACCACAAACAGATTTTTAGATTGATTTTTGAATGATGATTTTGCCTGGATGAGGCAACTATCAGGTTTGAAGGAGAGCGCAGAAGCAGACTCGGCTTAGTCAATTTCTAGATAACAATAATAATATTATTTACATCTTACTATATTCATATTACTGGATTGGAAGTATTTAATCCAATTATATTAGGTTAGTGTTAGGTCCTTAGGTTCACGGACTCTTTTGAGTTCAAATTTTACCATTAAAGTCAAAATTAATCGAAATTTCGCATAGTCATCAAGGACTAAGGGCCATACATTTTTAATAACTTATTTCTGACCAGGATCTTTTTATTTTAAGATTAAGAACAGCGCCATCTAGTCACAATTAACATTACGTAAAGCAAGCTTTACGTGATTTTGTAAATGTATATTTAGGATTGGGAGTGCCTCATTATTTCACATATGGTCAGACATTCAAGCATTCAACCATTAATTTTAAAAATGTTATTTATCTGTGACTTATCTCTAAATTCTTAAGTAGAATACGTTTCCAGGTTGTTTATAATAAGACAAAATTTAAATTGACTTCATTGTTCGACAGTTTAGAATTATTTAACATTTCTTTTGGTCATTTTTTACATAGCTTTCAGCTGTTTGAATGCGCGAAAGCGACCTGATACAATAAA
>JAABKM020000011.1:2630000-2641956 GCA_016277805.2 Papilio aristodemus | reverse complement strand
ATATATACACCCGTAGCCCTTTGGCAAAAGTAATGGAGTTATAATCTTTATAGAAGTAAAAAATAAAAGCCAATTGCCAGACTACAAGATATAACTATAAATATATAACCTTGGTTCATCCTAAAATAATTTAGTGATTATACCGCACAGGAAATAATTACATAGCGAGGTAATGCGGCTACGAAATACTTGTCCATTTTTCCCCATTAATCTTAAAAGAACAAATTCCTTTCTGAGTACGTAACGATTTTTTTTCATATGACCAAAATAACTACACAAAAAGTTTATGAAATAGATATAAACACCAAAATATGTACCGCACAGACTGCTTGTCCCAAGTCTTTGAATTTCTTACAGTAAAAAAGATTCAAATCGCGACGTATACGTCACTGAACGATTGTAAACTTAATAAGTTTATAATCGAACTAGGCATTGTCGTCGTGGTCAAATTGTGAAGAACATTTTTTATTTAGTGTTATAACGTTATTAAAATAAAAAATTTTGACAAGACGTTTATACCAAAAAAAAATAGATTTATAGCGTTTGAATGATTCACAATTTGTTCTGACATAAAATGCTTAGTTCTTAAACAGTTGGTGATATAAACAATAAATAAATTGACATTAACTGTTTATTAGATATTATATCGCTTATTTTGGTATAAATATGTCATCACTTTGTCCCATACGTCGAAAGAGGCTTAGACCACAGTCTGCATTTTTAGAAGTCCAAGTTAATAGAAGGGACACGCTTCCTAAACCCATCGGAGCATTGTTTCGCAGACCAAGGCTGCTCACACAATGGGCAAATGGCAAAGATTTATCTTTTATTTTTCATAAGGGGAACCAATGTATTTAATGACATCACTACGCAAAAAATTCTCACTCAATTCGTAACAACACATGAGCAAAAAAAAACAATTAATTGAATCGTTGTGGTATCGTGAACAAGAAAAATTCTCCTACATAATATGTATAATGAATTATTTACCATCTTCTATTATATTAAATAAAAAATACACGTAGTAAGGCTACCATTATATTATATTACCAAATCATATGTGCATTCCTCATCCGTAAATAGGTAAAATCAAAACTGGAATACATTCATTACTGTTTAAAATTAACATTATTCTCAGTGCCATGATTTTAATCTAACTGATTAACAAAATATTTCTGTCATCGTTGTAAGACATTTTGAAACAATTCAGCCACATTAAGTACATTACAATTGTTAATAAAAAATCAAACGATCTTTTCAAATGAGGTAAACCTCAATAAAACATAATGCATAATAGCGAAGGTCGCTGACAAATAGTTACATGGGTATGATATAACCTCAACAATAAATTTCCTAGACAATGATTTAAAGATCCTGAGATACCAGTTCAGTATCTTAGATAAGTGTACCAAGTGACAAGAGTACTACGGGAGACAACTACTGGAAAATAATTTAAAAAGCATAGCTCTTGCGATTCTATAGTTTTAATAGAGACTACAACCAGTCAATTAAAACTATTGAAATCGATACTTGTAGTTAATGAAGACCTATATCAGTATAGTCAGTAATCCAGTAGCAGGATATTTTTAAACCCATTCACGCCTATGCTCGCTAAAAACGTAGGCGTAGAGCGAAAATTAGTCCACCGCATCCACTTTCGCTCGATTAGAGTTAATTTTTATTCGCTATTTAATTTTTATGGATTAAAAAATCGTTATATGTTGCTCTATTTCAAATTTATAAGTCAACATCGATGTTTTCGTCAATGCCAATTGATTTATCACTTACGCTCGTTACAAATTGACTGACTGTTTATCCCGAATAACCTGAAAAGTATTATGTTCATGTATGTATGTTTTTACATTAATAAAAACTAACGCTTGACCACGATCCCTCCCGATGTCAGGTGGTCATGTACCTATTTACCCTTCTCTTGAAGGTACCTACATACATGGACAAGAACACTGACGCCGGCAACTTGTTCCAATCCTTTACCGTACGCACGGTGAACGAAGAGTCGAAACGCTTCGTTCAAACTCGTAGTATGACTACGACAAAAGGATGGAGACCAGCCGTATGTCTGAATGTCCAGAACGGGGTAGAAGATTTAGGTTCTAATAATGAATATTGTATTCCACTTCTAACTTAGACCACGTATAAAATAACAAGCTGCAAATCGTAAACGGTGGGCTCGAGTTGAATTGTTTGGACCTTCCATTATGTTGTCATTATGGTGAGTAAAAAAAAATTGAACAACCCCACCACATACAAACGAAATATAAATGTTTCTCATAAGGTTTTAAAAATGGACGTAATAGCCTAGTTGAATAGTTAAATTGCTGTCTCGTAGACCACAATATTATTAAACAAAAAAAAGACAATAAATGTATATTCCCTTTTTTTAATTGACTTTAGAGGGCTCTAACTATTGTAGTATTAAGTAATTACTGATCACAGATTAATTGCTTTCTGTTTCTGTTTTTGTATGGTTGAGGTTTACAAATCACGATACGGTTCACGTGATGTTTAACGAACATCAATACGCATCGACTACTTTAAGCTACGTTGTAAATCCTTGTGAATATTGCAAATTTACAATCATGGGATAAAACGTAGAAGTGTAATCTCTTATTAAAGAGAATTACTGTGGAGCCCTGCTTGCGGCTTGCTTCACATTGCTTCTGTACGTAGTTAATGGGGACACTTTAAAAAAAGTTCTAACAGAGAAATATCAACGTAGTGTTATCGCTATGCGGTTTTACAAGACAAATCAAAACACTCGGTGTGCCAAAAGGACCAATATCAGTGCTACATTAGTTTTTACCAATTAATATAATATAATTACAGTAGTGGTGTTACACAGGGTCAGTTGAGTCAGGTTTAGTAGAACAAAGCAAATGCGTCTATGACCATCACGCCTCGTAGTCGCGACTTTGAGTGCGACCATTTTAGGTATAATCAAAACTTCCTGCATGTTGGCAAACATTAGTAAAAATGTCATCAAGTATTGAAGACAATCCAATCCATCCAAGACAATCCAAAGCTTTTTCACCCAGTGCAGTCAAAAACGTTAATAGGTAAACAGTGCAACGCTGCAAAAACATGTATGCATCCTTCCGATATAGCTAATACGCGACATAAATATGAATACGCCAATGTTTGATTAAATTGTATGCAACGAAAATATGTATGTATATAAAATAAAACTGCTGGATTGGTTAAGTAAAGTTAAATAAAAAATTATTTCCTTGACCCACAATGATCTTATACCATCTGAACAGTGCGTTTGTAATAATTTTATATTAAAAATTTACTTTGAAATATGCAAGTTTAAAATTCACCAATCTGGGAAACGAGTCAAAATTTATCATCACGCTGTAAAATGAAGTCAACGCTTACCGATTGTGATCATAATTCATCAACCTCACGTTTTTGTTTCAGAATTTAACGCACCGTAATCATTTGTGTGAAATAACAATTAATTTACATTATAATACGGTCGTCTGGTTACCGCAGGGCATGACCTTACAACACGGTAGCTTGGATTAAAAATAGGCGTGGATTATCAAGGTTATCCTATCAAAACATAGTTTAGATTGTATAAAAACAGATGCAGTATTCATACAAACGAGACACACCAGTTTCGCACGAATAGCAGATTATTTATGCCAATTATTCTTTTTCTAAAGTCTTCTTTGACTTGGTTATATTACCTGAAAATTTCTTATTAAACTTTTGCTTCGCACCAGCCCTTACGATAGACGAAAAAGAGTTTGCTATTTAACAACAAAAGAGTTATTAAAATCAAATATGTTACTTCAATGTTTACCTACAAACAACCTTTCTTATCTTTAATACTATTGATAAATAATCCTATATTAACAAATTGTCTTTAAAAACCTGGGTAACATTCACCAGAGAACTCCCTGCCTTTCTTATCATTTTTAATATAAAAATATTTTATTGCAATATTCGCACCATTTTACGATTAATTCAAATTTTTAAGTATGACATTTTCGAGCAATTCAGAAAGTGCAGTAGGGAAGACATGTTCGCTGCATTCCTGCATATTGTTAATAACAGTTATTTAAACATTTCTCTTCGTGACATCTGGTTATTGGAGATAATTACCAGTCGTAATGTATTACTTACTCGTATCACCTTTCACAATTTATCCAGCATGCTGGGAATTATTTCTTATTATTTTTTTTAATTGGAACCGCAATTCCAAAAATATTAGCCAATCAATCACATCGTAATGGAAATTATATAACTGGTAATTGGTAACAGGCAAATAATATGGCGGTGTATGCACTTGGGTATGTACTTATGTGTATATCATTGGGATAAACGCATCTGATTTTAGGTGTGTGGATAAATTTAAAATAACCTAGATGCATAGATTTAAAAAGTATTTAGTTTTGTAACGTTTTAGGGGAAAACACCTATATAAATAAATTTAAAAATATATTTTTTGTGTCGATGTTAAAAAAAATCGTACCTTTGTATGATGTCTCTCCGCTCGGATCTCGCCCATACTGTGGTTTGCCTCCGTAGTCACCAACCGCTACAGGTCTTGTAGTAATAACATCTCCATTAGGTTTTCCGATATAACTTGGTGCTTCACCCGGTCGATCTATTTCATATTCGTAAACAGGCTTAACGTCAGGTCTATCCCGGTCATATCCAGTGCCGTAATTAGATTGGTTTCCAAGTTTTTGATAACCTCCGATCGGTCTGTTATAACTTGAAGTAGATTCGAATGAACTTTGAGATGAATGTTGAGAGTTTTGTTGGCTGGTGTAAGAATGGCTTGTTGTAGGTCGCCCGGGTTTGTATGAAGGACGACGATTCCCGTAGCCTGCCGAGTTGTCATAACCGCCACTGGCACCACCGTATCCAGGACGGTCATTGTATCCCGCGTTGGCTCCATAAGGCTTATTAGGAGACGAACTGCCGCCATATGGTTTGTTAGAATATTGACCTCCTCCGTAGGAATTAAAATTATCGTAAGAGTTTTGACTTCCGTAACCTTGACTACTTCCATGTTGACTACTGCCGTATGAACCTTGGTTGCTATTGTATCCGCTAGAACTTTCATATCCATGTGAGAATGCTCCTGAGGGTTTTTTATTGTTATTATCATACACTGAATTACTGCCTTGTGGTTTACTTGAGCCGTAACTACTACTTGAAGTATCATAGCTACCACCATAAGGTCTATTACTTGTGTGACTGGTTTCACCATATGCACCTTGGTTACTATGACCGCTGCTTCCATATCCTGAGCTACCTGTGTATGGTTTCTCATGTGAAGAACTATCACTGTATCCTGGTCTGTTCTGATTACTACTACCATATCCGTGATTGCTATCATACTTATCACCATAGGAACCATAATTGCTCCCGTAATAATTTTGATCATTACTACCATATTCTTGGTTGCCTCCATATGGCCTATGGGTTGACTGACTGCTTCCATATCCCCCATTATCAACGTGCGGTTTGTTATTTAAACCATATGAAGCTTGATCTCCACCGTAGTTATGATTTGAACTGCCGTATCCTTGGCTCCCGTAAGGCTTTTTATTTGATGTCTGACTACTTCCACCATATGAGGCTTGATCACTTTGGCTATAACCTCCATATCCGTGATTATTGTTATGTGGCTTTTCAATCTGAACGTGAGTGCTACCGTAATGACTTTGAGCATTACTTGCATAATTCTCACTACCGACAAATGAGTGACTGCTACTGTAATAACCACCACCACTCGAACCTGTATGACCAGAACTGCCATAGCTATTTGTAACATCTTGTGAACCTTGTCCACTGCCGTAACTTGGTTTTTTATCTGGCTTAGGTTTTGCTATTGATTGTGACCCATATCCGCCGGTGTTTTGATTATTTAAAGTTTGAGATCCATAGCCCGTGTCTAATGTATCGTAAGGGTTTGTCGGTCTGTGGGTATATTCTGGATCAGGTCGATAATTGTTGCCTTGAGTTAATGTACCTGACGCATGATATTGTGACTGACTATTTTGTGAATGTGAATATGAGTTTTGACTAGAAAACGTGTCATAACCATATCCGAGATGTCCGTATTCATAGTCACCTTGGTTGACACCATACTCTGGTCTGTGGGGCTTGATAGCGGGTTTATAAGGTCGTGGTGGATCATATATTTCCAAGAAAATAGAATTATCATGATACTGGCTTCCGTAATTGCTAGCGTATTGACTGTTATAACTATAATTTGGTTTCTCCGTCGGCTTTGAAGGATATGTGTTAGTGAGTTTATTAGGTTTGTAAGGTCTGTCAAGTGAGGCAGAGCCACCATTTTCACCGTAATCGGGTTTATTTCCATAACCATTATCAAGCTCGGGTCTTGATTGATATTGCGGTTTTTTGTTCGGTCTTATTATGTATTGATACTGTGGTATTTCAGGTCGATATGAGTCCGGACCATAATCGGAACTCAACGGTCTGTGGCCATACATTTCCTCTGGTCTCCAGTTGTCTTGAGGTCGTGGTCTTCCGTACTGGTCTTGGAATTGTAACACATCATAAGGATCAGGTCGTGCATTCGACATATTATTTTGAGAATTCCCAGTTGCATATGGAATATTTTGAGGTCTGTGCATTCCATAACTTGGCGGACTGTCGTAGTCTGGTTTTGAATTATCATATTCGTCAGGTCTTTCATTGTTGTAGGCTGGTTTTTTATCACCATTACCGTAAGAACCTAAATCATCTAATGCCTCATCCGATAAAGGTTTTTTTGGATCGCTAGCCGGTTTAAATGTCGGTCTATGTAATAATCCATCAGGATCATCAAATTCAGCTTGTATAGGGGTTGGTGGTGATTGTTCACATTGAAATCTTCGAATATAGACATCGTAGTCAGGATGACGTTGAAGAACACTTTTGTCCTTTATTTCCTTTTCACTTAATGTGCCGAGATTACATGTAGCATTGCCTTTTGCTCCAACACTAAAACAAATTTAAAAAAAACTTAGAAATTATTTTTCTATCGTCTCTTCTTTTAAAGCAGCAAATTGAAATACAAGAAAAATAAATATCGCCATCCAACGGTATAACTTTAAACTACTTACCCGTAGTCGTAAGATTGGCATTGCTTGTCTTGCTTACAGATTTGCTCACATTCTTTTGTCGTTAGTTCCGATATGTTACGATAGATGGTGTCGCGCGGCAACTGCTCCCCTATCGAAATACGCTCGAAGCAATCTGAAAATAAAAATAATGCAACTTGAATACTTGAAGTTTATAGAAACAAACGTATTTATCTCCCGAAAAACGTCGATTAATGAATTTGCTATCTTTTAATGTATTTCTTTGTATTTGTTTTTATTTATTTAGTTTTATATAAGATTTCAAAAAGTGTAGTATATTTTTGCATACATAAAGAAAAGAAGTATCCAATCCGCTACAGTACAATTTCTACCACAGAGTTAATAATTCGTGTTGGCTTTGTGCTTGAAACTTGACATTAACTCATTGCAATACTCAATGTCACAATACATTTAATTCGAAGATATTTAGTTCACATCGTTCACAGAATTACTTAAGTTGGGCAACTCAAAGTCCATTTAATTTAAAACAAAACAATCTGTACGGAGGTGAATCATACGCCGTTATTTTAATCATCTATACATAAAACAGGTTTTGATATAAAATTTAATTTACTCGATACGTCCTGCGTTGGGTTAAAATACGATACAGCGGGAAGATTCTCTAACTTGATTTCAACCGTTTTCTCGTAAGTAAATGATAAACATAGTTGTTTATGCATATTATTTTAAGTACAGTTACAATCCTCCTATAACCTGTTACCGGAATGCATCGACTATCAGGAACTCTCACTATTTTATACAATATAGTCCCCTTTATATAAATTTATTGTATGTCTCTGTGGTCTTTTTTTATAGCAAAAAGTAATAACAAAAAATACATCCATCTTTTTAATATACTTTTTATTATATTGTGCATTTACCGTGATAAAGGTTAGTTGCTTTAGACAATTGATTAAAATAATTACTCTGAACATAGCAAATTGACCCGAAACATCAATAAGAAGTCTGTAACAGCCACAGGAAATGACGTCATATTTATTTGAGCCAGTAATAACATTATTAACGACTATGACTAACTACCTCGTCCTTTAAAAATACATCCTAGTATATTTGAGGTCAGACGAGCAACCTACGATGTCGGTCATCTATTTATCCGATATATTTAAAAAATTTAAGGTTTTAGTAGTGAAATTGAAAAGATATGAACATCTAACGTTAGTGTAATCATATATTCTTGCCATTTTCTGTTGAGCATGCCGTAAAAAACAGAGCTAACAAATGTTCTAATGGGTATCCAATCACCCGGTTTCCTAGAATTCAACAGACAAGAAAATATACACTCGAGATGTAATGAGTATGTAAAAAATTTTGTTTTATTTTACTATGATGCAGCTACGGCATATGTTATGCCGCCTTTTGCCGGTTTATGAAAATATTACGACCTCACAGAATACCAACATAAAGTAAAATTTCAATATTTTTTGTGCCAGAGAGGTGCTTTCGCCTTTCTCTGTTCCTTGTTTGCTCTTCTCCTTTTTTTTACACAAGACTAGCAACGAGTTCATAATATTCGTGATTGTTGTAAATTATCAATAGTTTTAATGGACATTTATCATAACTCAATATCAGCCCGGAGTTTGGAATTTGTACCAGATATGGCGATAGGCTCGCCACACATCACATCTACGCACTAAATGCACTTCTGCCTACCTCTTCGGAGTATACAGGCGTGAGTATGTTTTTATTATAACCTGCTACATCGTTTGCCCCCCCCCCCTTTAAGATCCAAAGATCTAAAATCGTGTACCAAATAGATAAAATAAATTGAAAAAATATACCTTCAATAGACGTTCCAAGTTGTGAGTCGATGGTCAATGTAAGTACCGCAGATACAAACAACATCGGACTAACAGCGAAGATATATAACATTCTAAGCGACATTGCGACTATCATACTCAACTTATAAAAACATTTTAAGAACTAACAATAATATTTTAATAAAAATAAAACTTTTTTTACGTCAAACACAAAGTCACTCAAACATCAAAATTTTCCCGCCACACGTTCATAAACGTGCCAATGTCAAACCGACACGAGCTGTCAACGAACTTTATTATACCAAGGATCAATGAAGACGTCCACTCGGTTTTGACTTTGGTAATGTTGTGGCGCAGAGTTTGCAAATCTTCGTTGGGTGTGACCATACACGTCTCGCTCCGGTGGACAGAGCACACTTCCTTGCGACTCATGTGAACCTTTAAGTTGGTTAATCGGACCGACTCTGTACACGTACTTGCAATGAATAATGCTAAATTGATTTCGAATATTTGTCGACTTTCTATTGCATACTTTATATATTTTTGATGAAGCTTACAGTATAAGCTCCCATGTCTTAAACCTTAAGAATGGTAACTGATTAACACGCCAGCAACCAGCTCCAAGCCTATTTACTGCATAATTTATATTATTTCCTTGATGAAAACCTTCTAAGATCAAAATATAACAACTGCATGGCATGTAGTCATTCAATTCGTTGATTTTATATTTTATAAAATTTTCTGAATCTAATTCAGACTTTATTATAGGAACTACAATAAGAAATGTCAGATTTTTGATGTGATCTATTTTATGTACAACTCAATTTGTATCTAATGCAAATTTCAGTTTTTCAATTGTCATGGTAATATTGAAGAAAATCTGACATGAAAATATATTTTTAACTAGTTATAATTGTTGTTGAGAGGCCAGAATATTCTTCAGGGACCTTTATAAAGTTTAAAGACCTCTTAATTAGATATGATTCATAAACGTTTTTATTGGAAACTCATAAGATAGCCATCAGTTAATTATGAGATATACACATGGGAATTATTCTTATTGTCTTTTATTATAAAGTCTTGTTAGTTTTATAGCAGCTCATAAATAGGTCCTTTAAAAGATACAACTCATGTTGAATAAGCTGCGTATACCAAATTGTGATCACGTCGAACAATGTTTGCTTTGTGTTAAAGTGAAATGATATAAAAAAAAATACTAGATTTAAATAAAATAAAATACCATAATACTATTTTTGTCTACAACTCTTATACTTCCAAAGAAAATATATATAAAATTTCTTTCCAGTTTTTTTTAAACGTTTAACGTAATAACGGGTAAATCTGCATTTCTAACATTTTCAATGTAAATCTTGTGAAATAAAAGTTTGCTTTAGAATGCGAAACGACCACTAAATTCAGGAACTTTCTCACGAAGTTTTGGAAAGGCACCGCTAGAATGTTGCAGTTTCTGAAACTTCTTACATTACTAAACAACGAAGTGTCTAAAGGCACACCATCGATGGAAATGTATGGATAACACCCGCAAACATATTGACCTATTAATGACATAGAGAAATAACTCACAGAATACAGGGGTAGAGTAGAAGTTTGCGGTTCGTCCGACGAGTGATATATCGGTCTTCTTCCTTTTCCCAACCTTCTCTAATAATTAAAGGATAGTGAGGAAAAGAAGATTTGTAGGAGGAAGTCCTAGAGTTGTCCTTTATTCAATTTATCCCGTACTCTGTTAATTAAAGGTAGACCATAAATCTGCAACTCTATAGGTTGTTAAAGATGATTTAATAAGTGAACCGTTTTTTGTTTGCCACCATCTCATGTGCATATATGCGTGTGTGTAATGTATAAAGGTTCACCTTGTAGCTGGAAATAATAAATAGTAGAATAAATGTCTAAACGTCGGTTGGTAGAAGAGAATTAAGTTATGTAATATCCACACAAACTTCATAGAAAACCTGTAAAACACCCATAAACTTTTAAGTGACTATATCCAGGTTTGTGTCGCCTATCTCTTGTTATATCCGCATAATTCTTTCGACGTTGAACACAAAGAGTAAGAAGTTGAATGAGATAATTACCCACCGTGTACGGTTTTGTTTATCGTCCGATCAGCGAGCTGACGGCATCGCGCAAAATTTATTATTAATTTAATAATACAAGTGCGTAACGAGAGAAGGGATGCTGCGCTGTCGATAATGACGAGATTATATTTGTCTCGTACTATTACTTCGGAGAACTTTATGGAAGAAAAATGAATTAATACACCAAAGTTGTAAGATTAGCAACAAATGGAAAAGAGAAAATTTTATCTTTAAAGTTTAAAAATAACGGACAAGGTCAGACAGGTGATTACTCGTTTTAAACACCCTAATCGAGCCACCCAATTCTAGCGAGAGGCGAATATATTCTATATTAATTACAATACAATCACGCCGCTGCGACATCGATTTTGGATCCTATGTTATTGGACATAAGTTGTGCATTTGAACAAATTTATATACCAAATAATTGCCTCTGTGGCTTAGTTGTATGTACTGCAATTCTGAGGCTGACATTTAGATTTTATGGACTCAGTATCTTACCTTACCTTAGTGTTTGAAAATTAATGCCAACTGTTATTACAACATGGAACGCAAAACATAAGACGAAGTTTAACGACTAATTTATCAACTTCGATAGGTTACGGGCATCACTAGAGCAGTGTAATTACAGCAACACTGACCCGTAAACTTTGACCGGCGATGCTCCCGATAGTCTGAACATCGGACGCCTCTCGAGGATATCGCGGAGTATTGTAACACCTTTACTTCAGTTAGATATTAATTTGAACAGAGGTCATTGACCACGTGACGGCTCGTTGATCTTTTTAAATGATTTTTAACGGTAGGAAATTCTTAATTTACGTGTACGTATGCGTTAATTTTGTTACGTTTTAAAGGTGTTATTAATTTAATTTGAAAGAAAAACTTTCCGTGATCAAATTATGTCCTAAATTCGACATCATTACAACTAGCATGGATATATATA
>JAABKM020000011.1:2360207-2371687 GCA_016277805.2 Papilio aristodemus | reverse complement strand
ACCAGCGACCACGCCTCGGTTGCGGATTTAAAAATAAAATGTAAACATTTTTCTCGCCAATACGTCACAACACGTGAGACTTTGTTTATTTGGGTTCCCGTACGTAACCTTCGCTTATTTCTTATTTATTTTTATATTTTAGTTTACTATATCTTTAAACATTCCATTGTCCTTTAAAACTATAGCAAATTCGATGACCTTACGAATATTGTAGGATTTATTTCTATTCTAACTAACTCTGATGGTACAAGTTAGAAAGATTTCTGTGGAAATCACGGGCTGATTCGATAGGGCCACCAAATGTTTTTAAATACCAATACTTACCTCAAATATTCATCATCACATATTTGTTCCATACTAGGCGGTATGATAGGATGACAAAAATATTTTTTTACAGGTACCCACTTATATTTTCATAACAATTTGGGAATGCACTAAATGCAGACAGCGTTTACGTGTTTACAATTACTCCACCTTAACTGATCGTGGTATCTGAAGTGATAATTTTTGTGCATATTTTTTAAGGTTATTTTTTTAATGATAGGACATAGTATAAGACAGATATATGGTTTTATTGATCACATTAGTTTAGCGAGAGCTCATACAAAATGTTATTTGAAATACGATAAAAATGTACAATATTTACTTTCCGTTTTACGTATGTATTTATTTGACCTTCAAATAACATTAGGTCCCGGACACATCGAGTGTTCACGGCGTAGTTGATTTAAAAATAGGTAGCTCTCGAGCTGACAGTGTAATCGGACGGACGTAAATTGATGTTGCACGTCTTTATGGCTATTGATATAAAGTACACATCAAGGTCAAAATAGGAGACTGCTTGGCTCTTTCTGTCTTCAAATATTGGATCAAATCCTGGATGGTGCATGTTACAGATTTCTTCTAATTAATCTGTTTGTTTTGTTATTCGTACGTAAGTTCAATTATAGTTTGGTAAAGATTAAGAGTAAGTAGTGGTAATTCTTTTAACAGTTTATATTTCTGTAAGAATCGATTTAACTCTACTTTCACCATGATGGGTGACGATCTTTATTTGAGAGACTTAAGAATCTATTTCAGGCTACAATTTCTATTCTAAAACAAATAAAACATTTGCCAACTTCGAGAAGTATTGACGCAAGTTTGTTGAAGAAAATCTATATCTTTGTATAGCTTGTTACTTGCTCGTTTGTAAGAAATTTTCCATTTACTTAGGCAATTGAAGTTTCTCGAGTCAATTTGCTCGACTGGCAATCAATACAAGTAATTTTTTTCTTGTATTTGGATACTTTTGATACAAAATATTTGCCATTCATTGTATAGTTGGTAATATTGTGCACAAACATATAAAAAATTATCTAAACGATTGTTGTAGGTTTAAATCGACCGTACTTGAACCACGAACATACAATGCGAAAAGATAAAAGGAAGTAATATTTCTTCCTTTTGTCTAATTTCTAAGCTCTTCCTTCTCTCTCCAATTTCTTTTATATTCTCTCTGTGTTCTAAAAAGCCAGCCATATTTATTACTTGAGCGTCAACACACGTAGAATCTTGTTAGCGTACTATGTTAGACTTATGGTGAAAATTACATTTCAAGTTTTCTTTTCTATATAAATTACACAAACGCTAACATAACATTTGGTTCTAATTAAATATAAACTATAATGTTCGTGCAGTTGGCTACAGTAACAGGTTTTCCTTATTTTGTCACATCTGGTGACGTAGTTGTTTATATGAATAACTACATTATATTACAATTGTTTTTGGCAACGCTCGGTAAACAAATATATCTTCATGGATTGAAGATCGTGACGGTTAATGTATATTCGGCTTAATTTAAATTACCTTACTTGTAATTCCGTAATTTTGTCTTTCTAAAATACCCACCCAGTTCACTTCACCTTGACAAAAGTCAAAACAACATGATACGTCAAAACAAGAGATCTTATCTTTAGAGGGTTTAATGAATAGGAAAATCAAATTTATCTTTTACTTAATTAGATATTGTTATAAAGGTGCGTTTACAATAATTTATTTTGATAACGCCGTAACTTCATATATTCCGAGAGGTTATTTCGTACCAACTCAAATTTAATGACACTTCTGTATACGCTATAAGTAGTGTTGTGCATATATCTATGGTTTTTTATATATATAACCTAGCTTGTTTGTCCCTTATTTTCCATTTAATAACTTAAGTTTCAGTACTAATCAAAAGTAAATCAGATTCGTAGACAGGCAAGTAGCCAACGAAATTAATTTCAAAAGCATTGATTTCTTAAATTTGGTAGTACAAAAACAATTATCCTCGGCCCAGAATTCATTTAATTTGATCAAAAACACGGTCGGTGTGTAATGTGTCTTACGTTGACTCGATTTGTATCTATTTTTATGTTTGGCAAAGCTCTCTTAATTTGGAACCGGGCATGTTTATCCCGCTTTCTATCAGTTCCCAATTGAATTTCCTATAAAACGCACGCCTTAAGAGAGAGGAAAAACGAAAATTATATTAAAATTCCATCATAATATGCTGTATTCGTCATACAGCGTAAGAAAAATATATCGAAAGATACCTACTAGTAAAAACCGATTTAAAGAATTATAACGTAACCGTTATAAAAAAAAGTACTTTACATTCCAGTGTTGTGATATTAAAATTTATTAAAACTAGCAAAAGAAGATATTTTTCTACGTAGTTTTATATTTATTAATTCTTTAACTTCGTCAAAGATGGTCGTGAAACTGTACGGGTAAGAAATATTTCATTATCGTCATGCAATGCTAGCAGCATTCATGACTACTGGATCATCTTAAAAGACTTCTATTGTACCACGTTATCATATGCATCTTCCTTTTTGTAGATTCGATTTTTTTATTTCATACATTCCTTTTCGGGAAATAGCATGCTCCTTTCCAATTATATTTTGCATTACCAAGTATTAGTTATTGAATATTTTATCGTACCATATGTCGGAACATTACTATAGTAGACTACATTTAAATCTAGATTAATGGTAAAATTCTCTTAACGATTATATTTTCATATGTACGTTTTGTACAAATAAGGTCTCAGACCACTCTTCAATTTGTTGCGATCGTAACAATGTTCTCAAATTTATCATTCGTTCTATTAATGCCTTTATTTAGTTTTTAATCTGTACACTATAGTATCTTCAGCGTTGTGCAACTGCAACGTCCTCTTTCATTAAGGATGTTACTACCATTAATACTGAAATGCAACGATACAGCGAAACGCTTAGTCGACTACACCAATACTAAGAATAGAGTTTTATCTTTCTAAAACCTAGTGTGTAGATAACTGGTAGAGTTGGCAGCAGCAACAATCATAACGCCAAATAGGCCGCTTAGACCAGTCGAATAGACCTTGCAAAAGACATGCGTAAAGAAGAAACATTATGTTTCATCTGATAAGTGAGATACCGTGGTACTCCTATAATTTTCGTATAAGGAAAGGAGAAGAAGATTTAATGAAAAAGATGAAATAAGAAAAAGAAATACTCTTTATATTTTCTAAGAATTTGATACCTATTAGCTCGTTGATCATAACTATGGCTAGTCAATATCAGGTGAAGCGCGTGTCCGTTTACTATCTTTTTCCATAAGAGTGCTTGCTTATGATTTTTTAAAGTTTTTTTTTAAAAAACGTCAATTTGTCCAGGTGTAAGTTGTAAAATTTCTTTTTTGTTACCGTGAATGTCATCCGAACACAGTTGAGTTTATTATTTATCTAATCACGTGAAATAAATCGTCTCGACACACAGTCGCGTCTTGTTTATTAAACTTATCATTGTGTTAGTAGAGATTTGGAAGACATTTTCCACGTATACAAGCTTTCGCTGTTTATCATTTGATATAACTGGATCTTATTTGTCGATGTAGATAGAACATGATAAGATTTGATGCTGATGTACAAATATGTAATCTGTGCTAGCACGTATATATTAATATTTTTAGCAAATATTTTTGTTAGTAGTTTTGCAAACATGAAAATATATAAAAATTTACCGCATCTCATTTTGTTCTTTTATGACCTGGCTTTAAGTAATTAAGTTTATATTCTATAACAATACAAATAAATATATTATACCTTCCTATGTACGTTAAATGTAGAATACTTAATAGCTTCGACTGAATAATGGTTGAAAGTTCACTTATTAATTGTGACTGTTGCCACCTTTCCGTATAAAAACACTCATATATTTTATTAGAAAAAAAAAACAAAAAAAATAATATACAATAGTAAAAAAAACTTTTAAGAATAGGAACGCACTAAAAAACCCTAGGAATAATAAATACAACTTTTATTGAGTCTCAGAGAATGTACTTTCGTAACTCGTAACGTTAAATATAAACAAAAGACTTAAGTTGAAGTCTAGATTACAGCACGTGTGAGAGTCGGCGCGTCGCTGTAACGGTGATGGAAAATTTCCATGCATCGGAACTCGGTCACTCGACTACATGCTTACTTGTAGGTAGTTAAAAGATATTTGAGCGTAGGGTACTTTAGACATGGCAAATCTTTTTGATTCTAAGTTGAGAGAAAATTTGCATGACTTCGCAAAAACATCGCAATTATATATTTTAACACGACAAAGTTTTAGATAACATTAAAAATAAATCTTTAAGGACCTATTATACAAATGTTTAGGTAATTCATTTACAATATCTGTAAGATTAAACTTATCTATGTAAGGCTGTCAAACGTAAAGATGAATTAAGTTCGAAACATTTATAAATAAAATAAAGGCATTTACTTTTACAGTGCTAATGACAACTATATTACATCAAAGTAATGCCTATATACAAATACACATAATTTTGTATTAACTTATTATAATTTACGCAGTGTGACGTCATTTGACTCATGTTATTGTGCACATGTTGTACAATGAGAAGGTGTTAACGTATGTTGTGTTGCAGTGGCGACTGCGCGTCCCTGAGCGTCGTGGGCAGCAAGCGCTCGGCTTTGTCGGCTTCCGACGCCGAGTGTTTTTCGCTGTGCCTGGGCGCCGGGCCTCTGTGGTAAGTAAACACTATTACTTGCTTTTCGCAGGAGGATCTTTGTAAATGACACTCGCAACTTTATAGTGAGTTATGTTTGTAAAATACTACGGGTAAGAAAATATCTTCAAAAAGTTATTATTCTCAAGGATAAATTGCAGTCAGTCGAAAATAGTCATATTTCTTTTCTTCAGGCTGTACTACTTATAAACAAAACAATGCCTATGTTTGAGTATTAATAAGTTGTCAAGACATTTAACATTTTACTCGAAACATATTACAGCAATGTAAATAACAAAGGTTTATCTGTTTGCTACAGGTGGTCCTGATGTCCCTGCTCACGGCTCGGCACCGCCCGGAGGGGTGAGCAGCGGGGCTTCGAGCCCCGCAACACCATCCACCCCCACTCACGACGACAACAACCGTAAGTTTCTATATTACATTCTATGCTTCACCTCTGCTTATCCCTTCTGGGAACAATAGCATTAGGTTTTAAAATCTGGTATGTTCCAAAGATAACTGTAATATATTAAAAGTTATAAAATTAGTGCATATATTTTTGTGCAGCGTTTAAATGGTCTCTAACGTCAGGTGACTTGTTGAGCGCCCTGCTATGGGCCAGCGCGAGCTCGTTGACGGGCAGCGCGGAGAGCCTGGCACCCGAGCCCGGCTCCCTCGCGCACACCCATCCCGCGCTGCAGCCGGAACGACGTGAAGCGGTCAGTAGTCGGTTAAACACCCCATGATTTAACCCCCCATAACTAACACTGTAGGTCTTAAACCTTACTCATCACAACCCCCTGTACTCACTTCTTTTATATTTGGCTTATTTCCAAAGGCGTATTTATAACTCCAATGATTATAATTATTCATGGTTGGGGGAATAGTGTTTATTTAATATTAATTAATAATTTTAACAGTGGTAGAGCCAGCAACAACAGTTGCACGAATGGGCCGGCTCGACCGGTGAAATACCACGACCTCACAGAAGACAGGCGTCAAGTAGTATCCTGCGTTTCGTCTGATGAGTGAGGTGCCGGTGGCCCAACTTAGATCTTCTTTCTCTTTCCACCCTTTTCTAACTAGGAAAGGATGGAAAGGGAAAGAGGATATGACAGAGGAGGGGATCAATAGGAGAAGGAATTATCCTTTTTCTATTGATCCTTTCCTCTGTCGTTTAAAGGTAGGCAACGCACCTGCAATTCTTAGATGTTGCGGGTGTCTATGGGCATCGGTCACCGTTTGGTGTACCACGTGCTCGTTTGCCAACTTATAGTATAAAAAAATTAAGTTTCTTCGCCATCGACTTGAATTCCTAATTCTCAGCACTCAGTTGGTGTCAACACTCAAAAAACTACAGTAATATTCTTTACATTGTACAAATTTTAACATTTCCACAATACAAAATACCTTTTAAAATGACAATTCCATTGTTGTATGTTATCAAAAGACAATTAATAATTACGTTATGTATATAGAAGTAAAGTTACAGAGGCCTAAAGTCAAGTTATATAACCTCTGTTATCATCGAATTGATATCATGGCTTAAAATAGCCATCCTGTATATGCGACCTACTTTGATAGTACATGTAAACATAGCGTGATACATGTATTCTAGGTTAATATATGTCACTGTGAGATTGTATACATCGTTACTTGATGATCTTACTAGCCATATTATAAACTGACCGGAAATTATGAATTGAACTAATCATAAACTAATGTGTCATACCAAAAATAATTAAAAAAAAATGATGAACCTCTCTAGAGCTTTCTTTATCTTTGGTACAATAATGTAATAGATATTTATATATTTTTTGGATATTACAGGTAATAAGCAAGATACTGGAGCGCAAAGACCGGCAGCCGGTGAAGATTGAATTCAAGATCTTCCTCACCGAAAACACCGTCACTCGCTGGGAAGCTGTAAGTGTACCTTCTCCACCAGAACCTCGAGCTTATGACCAGGCATTAAAATAATATTTCCCACTACCCCATACACTCCATACAGTTTTTTATTTTATATAACCTAAACTCTTTTGCTGATTTGTACTTAGTGGTGATAAATATATATTGGGTATAAAATGTTTTTTTTTTAAATTAATTTAGCCATACAGAGGCCACAAATTCGTACGTGTTCGACGAGTCCACAGATAACTTGTACAATTTATACTTTGTGTAATGTTTTCAAACACTAGCATGTTATCAGTCAATTGATATTAATGAGGTCATAGACTTATCGTGACGTCAGTATTGCAATTGTTAATCAGTTGTCATAAACTATAATTTTTTTTATATTAGGAAAGAGTTCATGTCAACTTACGTATTGCACCAAAATTAATTAGTAATAGAGATTATGATGCCTATTTATAAAACCATTTTAAAAATTGCAAAATAAGAAAAAAAGTGTGGCTTGACACTGAAGAAGTGATCAATACATGGATGTACATCAAGAGAGGTTGCCAGGATCGAGTGTGTATATATATATTTGTCATATCGTTATTTCCAGGTGGTGCACGGCAACACCATCTACCTGCGCATGCCGGCAGTACTGCAGTCCGGCAGCAAGGAGAGCTTCATGCTGTTACTGGACTTCGCAGAAGAACGGCTCGCTTGTAACAAGTCAGTATTACTTATTGAACACGAAACATTGCTGAAAAATATAATGGAATTATAAAAAATTGCAACACAAACTATTTTCTTACTTTCAGCTGCATCATCTGCGTACTGAAGTCCCGGCCGGACAGAGCTACAGTACTACGCACCTTCATGTTCATGGGCTTCCAGCTGCTCGCCCCCGCCTCCCCCCTCATGCCGCAAGAGATCAACAACCCGGATTACGTCTTCCTGCACTACAATATGCAATAAGCACCTTTTGTTTACAAGTACATTCAATATTCACTCGACCATAGAGTAGTTATGCAGGCGTCTAATCTTTGCCGCAAGTGACAGCCAGTATTATATACCATAGAGTAGTACATTCTGATCACATTCGTGACGTTTGACGAACTTTTTGTATAAATATTTGATACAAATTAATTCCAACTTTATGCCCGGATAATGTTTCAATGACGAATTTCCTTGACAACTTTAAAATATTTAACAAAATAGCAGAGTCAATATCACAATCTTATATCCTAATGGTATTCAAATTATTCAGTATTGGCATAGTGTAACAAAAGTTTGAAGCTGTCACGTGGCCGCGGGGAATTTTCAAAATGAGCACTTTTAACTGTAAAGTATTGAGTCGCGCTTGCTTTTAGTGGTTTCGGTAAAGTTTCAACAAGTCTCCTAGCGTTTAGATATTTAGTATGTATTCCTATTATGTAGATTTACGGCTTATTGATTTCCTTTAAAACCATCGAGTTAAATTATAGAAATCATGGTTAGATCATTATCGTAGAAGTTGCTTTGAATTTAGAATCGCAAATCTTTTATTGTCTTAGAGGAATCAAGAAGCTGTTTTTAGTTCTTAGTTCTTTATTTCTTTCTACAATTTCAGCTTTGAATCGCTTTCGACGAATTCGTAGAAATCAAAACTGTTTTGTAGAAACTTAATTTTAATCTTTATTATTATATTTAACGAAGTATATGTCGTCGTGTATTATTCACCCACTCCGGGGTAGAGAGCCAAAACTTGAGAAAAAAATAAAAACCAAAAAAAATTAAAAATAAAAAAATAGAAAAAAAATGTTTGTTATATATTTCGATCTCCACTGTTATTCACAGCTTGTGTGCGTACACACTTTGTTCACAATGACAAATTATTTAAAAAAAAATATTGTTAAGTAATTTTGAATTTCCAAAAAAACACTCTTTTTAACCTAATGACTTTAAAATGGTCGCTGTGCCAAGTCGCATTTTAATAAATTTATCGAATTGTATTCGACAAATTCGAAATATATTTGAAGTTGAAAAAAGTCCTACTTAAATTATGCCTTAAGTGTGTGCGTACTAACTTTTTCTATTTTTCCACATTTCTTGTTTTAAAATTACATTTCTTTGCGTATACATTAACGAATTGTAACTCTTAAGGATAGCATCGTTAGTGGATAAGCGCCTAAATTGAATTCTATCTGAAAAAAAAAATTATCGAAGAGGTTTAATGTTTCATATTTCCTTAATTTAGTATTTCTATACTATGAGACATTCTAATTAATGTCATTGTATTAAAAACATTGAAAAAAAACGAGACAGAAATACCAACTTAATCTACCATTTTGGTTTTCTAGTGACATTGTAAAATGTCATAATACATTTCTTCCGTTACAATACAAATGTCAGGAATTGGAATGTCGTAATATTTGCAATTATTAGTGTGAGCGAATCCGCTCCTTTTAGCGTTTAGGATTACTTTGCAGCGCCCCTATTTTTCTTTGATTCAGTATTCTTTTGTGGAGTATTATAAACAACTTTTTGACTACCAAGGAGCGCTGCTTGTAGTGTAAGTTTACTTTAAACCAATTAAAATTCATCTTAACCATTGTGAGTTTTATTGATTAATATTAATTTAGGAATTCCTTTAAAAAAAGAAAAATAGCAAACAGTTCCCCTAATCAAGTGACAGATAACTGAGCCATAGACAATTGCAATAAATAGATGAGTTGGAGAAATGTTGCCAGCTTTTTATATAAGATGGATGTAGATATTGAAGAGGGTAAAGCGAATACCAATCAATGCTATCCTGCTACCATATCTGCCATCATTTTTATAATAATATCGATAAGGCCCGCTAATTCGAACCCGCGACCATACATATAGCAGGCATAAAGATGGGTTGAAACTTGACTTCGACAATAAAGTAACTGCATTGAGTAATGGCCCAGAATAAAACTAAGAAATAATGTGTTACAAGTTTTTTTTATATTTATTAAACAGTTTAAGTAACAAGTATAAAATTTGGTGAAACACATTGTAATATTTTTTTATCATACATGATTGCTAGCGCGTACTACTAGTAATTTAACCAACTTATAAGATATTAATGTTTTTTTTTTTACATTAAATTCTGAGAGCTATTAAATTAAACCCCTGTGGGGTTGCGATTGGAATTGAATTTAAGAAAAGTCAAACAGTAAAATATTTTATAAAGGTTATGCCCCACTAGTGGGCATTTAGACTTTCGACTATCGTCAAATCTATTTTTTTTAACAAAACTCAAGATCCTTCAACATTTGATTTTTGTTACCTTTTATGAATTTCAAGTTACAACTCCTTAATTATGATTTAAACAGATTGATTGTGAACAAAAACATCAGGTTTATAATAACGCATACACTTATATAGTCTAGGGAAAAATACAGCTGTATTAGGCTTAACCAATAAATATCGGAATTCAACTACCTCTGTCATGACTAGGTCTATTCGAGCTTGAAAAACCCGAATTTGTTGTCGCAGTCACTGCAAAGCCATAATACATAACCTTTCTGCTGGTGCCTTGCGAGGTTATTCTGACCCAAATGAGACTTTTTTCAGTACGTCGTGTGGTAATATGACCTTTATGGTTCTATCTATAAGGTGCTATGCGGCATCAGGGCAATAAACCCTATATTACTCCGCGCACTGAATGAAAGTCCAACTTGGGTCAATATGACCTCACAACACAGCGAAAGTGTTAAGTGATACATATACAAATGACTTAAACTTTAAAGACATACTTCACTTACTGCTAATCCATAATCCTAGAATATTAGATACAACAGAAGATTGAATAGTAAGGCAGTAGCAACAACTTTACACATAGCTTGTACATATTTAAAATATACACAAAAAAAAACATACCTCACGCCTATATTTCTCGAAGGGGTAGGCAGAGGTGCAATTAGTGCGTCCACATTTCGCAATATCGGGCAAAAATTCCAAACTATGGGTTAATAATATGTTGACAAAACCCATATATCACTTTGCCCAAGCCAGGATTCGAACCCGAGAGCTCAGCGTTACAGCCGTTCGTTATATAACTGTGCCACTGAGGCAGATATGTAATATAACAAAATTTGTCAATTAAATAAAATTAATGTAAAAAAAATTATAACCCATATAAATTTCAAAGATTGTAAAGCCAATTAAAAAAATTGCAATTTTCTTATAGCAACATTCATTGTTTACAAACATTTCCTACTTTTATTGTTTATATATTTGCTTTTCAGATTAAAAAAAAACCTAATTATAAAATACACAACGTAATGGAATTTGTTCCAACATGAACAAGCTTAGAGTTAGCGAAAAAGTTTTACAGTTTTTTATACACACGGAAAAAATAGCTTATATCTCCTTCTAGCTGTCTCTCACCTGGGATTTCTTCTTCATCTACTAAATGGAACTGCTGCTTGTCTATGTCCGGGAAGAATGCATCACAATCGAAAGACCTTTGGATCTCAGTCAGGTAAATTTTACCACAATTTTCATGTTCCATTGCAGCCTAAAATTAAAAACATGAGCATTTATTATATATA
>JAABKM020000011.1:2334410-2357937 GCA_016277805.2 Papilio aristodemus | reverse complement strand
TATATGTATATACATATATATATGTATATACATATATATATGTATATACATATATATGCAAATGTTTTTCTGCATATGCTTTTCCATCCCATGTGATTGGGGGCGAGCCTAGCGCCTTATCAGGTACAAATTCGAAACTCCGGGCTGGTATTGAGTTGAAAAACCCAATATAATTTTTCCCGACCCGTGAATCGAACCCTTGACCCCAGCGTTGCAGCCGTACCATATACGTAATACGTGATACCACTGTGTATTTAATATTTGATCCATATATGAATGTCATTTATTATTTACCTTATAGATAGATGATCCGCCGATAACCCATGTCGATTCTATATCTTGTCTTCCTTCAATATATTTGATTGCTTCATCCAAACTTTGAACTACAACCACACTGTCTGGAACCTTTAAAGCAGAATAACTTAACTTAAATACAATTTATTGGTACAGGGTTATTATCCCTGTACCAACAACCATATATGTGTTGATGTATGAATTGTATTAAATGGAAATCCATAATCTCTGACTACCTCTCTGGGTTACTGCTGTGAGCGCATATTTATTTAATTATTAACTAGCAATAACAATAGAAAATACACTTTAAAATCTCCTTTCTTTGGTAATAAGCATTTTTAATAACAACTATATAATAGATATTTAAAAATAGCTTATCTTTAATATTATTAAATACATATTAATAAAGGTATAATTTATAAGATAAAATAATAAAAATATTGGATTGTATAATTTTTGGTAGAACAAACAGCAATTTTTATGTAAAAGTATTTATAAATTAGAAACAATCAGTGAATAACAAATCTTCACTAAACATATATAAATCTTATCATAAATTGAACTTCTGACTTTAAGGGTCAAAATATATCACCGTTTATGTAACAAACCCTTCGTTAACATTGTGATACCAAACATATTGTTATATAATATAACCAATTAAAACATATCCAAATGATATTGGGATTTTCAACTTGATATCAGCCCGGAGTTTGGAATTTGTGCCCGATATGGCGATAGGCTCGCCCCCTATCACATTATGGGATAGAAAAACATATGGCGAAATGTGGGTGCACTAGTTGCACCTCTGCCTACCCCTTCCGTGAATACAGGTGTGAGATATGTTTTTTTTAACATATCCATTTTATAAATCTAGACCTTAACACTTCAAGATTATTAAATGACAACACTGGAGAGAAACTTAAGCTGATAGTGGATTGTATTTGCATTTATATTTATCAAAATTACTTATTAATTTTTTTGTTAAATATTTTTAAGAAGAGGAAATAATTACCTTTGGCTTGACAACATCAACATGGTGTGTCATAACTATATTGACTCTGTTGCTAAGAGGTCTGTATCTATTTGGAATACAATCCCATGTTTTTCTTCCCATTATGACAGCATTAATTTTACTCTCATCTTTGACTTTGGAAGTCATTGTTGTGAAGTAGGCCATTTCCTTTCTGCGAACAAATATATAATAAAATGTTTTTTAAATATTAGCATAGGGTTCAGTTAAGCCTGATTCGAAGTCCACTAGATTTTACAACGTCCTAAGGATAGACAAAAATTTATACATGAGCATAAGTCAGGAGTTAGTGGTTTATTTTAATTTCCTGTCATATTTAAGGTAACAATTAAAAGCGGACATATAAGATTACTATCTTACTTGAGTTTCCATGGCAAAGTTCCATTAGCACCAATACCCATATTTTCACAGGCAGCTGCTATAAGATTTAATTTGACCTTTGACATTTTATTACAGGAATTCAATGTATCTGAAAATCACTTTGAACAATTTGCTGTTTTCTTTTGCAATTAAATAGTTTGTTATCCAATTTATTGGAAACAATCACAATTATAAATTGTAAACTTTAAAAGTACTTGTGACACTTATTAAGCAACGAAACTTTGACAAGTACGAGTTGACATTAACAATAATTAGAATAGATTATAGGAAATGTTTTTGAAGACAGTGAGTAAAATATAAAAATACAATTTTGTTTATTCAAATATAAGCGTTTGCAATTTATTCGTAAAACTTTTTTTCGTAATCATATAAATATTATAAATTGATTCATTGATTTGTAAAGTTTTATGATACTAAATGTTTTCTTCTATGTATAAATCATACATAGAAAAAAAACAAGAACAACTAGAAGATTGCGTCTGAACGAAAACAAAAGTAATTTCATACATAATTATTACTTTTTAATTAGTTGTATGCAGAGAAACATGTATGTTTAAGAAATGAGAGAGAGAAAGCCGTGTTTTATTTTGACAAACCTGAAATTTGTTTTTAATAAAGTTTATTATTCTTTATACATCTTACATAAACAAATTACCAGGAAACTATTGTTTCAGCAGTTATCTCTGTAAGAGTATATAATTATAAGTTTAACGCAACAAAGCACCATTATTCATAACCTTTATGTATCTCACCTAAACTTTGTTTAAATTACCGTATTACGGTTCATGTGTTAATGTAGTTTAAGAGCCCAAGCTTCCAAGGGAAAACCTCGTCTGGGATTGTTACTAAGTGCGTATTATCTCCGTTTCAAGGATCGAGAGTGCCGGATCCTTTTTCAGTTAATTGTTTTTGTAGTTAGTTTTTGAGACACACCGGACAACCAACCAGTTTTAATAATACATATATTCATAAGTTAGCTCCATAAAATTAAAAAAAGTAATTAATATTTGCTGTAATTTTAAATTCAACAGAATCCAAAACTTATGAATAGAAAACACAATAGCGTAGATGTCTCGACGACAAAGGGTAATCATGTATAAAAGCTCGATCTCATTATGTTTGATGTTGCCACATGTTAAAATAATTCGATTAACTTGTAAAACGTATGAGTTAGTTCTCTTTTAATCCATTAGATCCCAGCAGTTATCGTTGCCGTGGGGAGTTAATACACGAAAATAATTTGGCTAAAATGTATAAAATTGAGTCTTTTCATATAGCACAGTAAAATGTATATTAATAATTGATAATTTAAACTATTACTAACCAATGTAACGTACTCCAAACAAAGATTATGAATTGTCTTATCTATTTGATTCAAAGATTAAATGTCGCTAATAAAAAAACAATGCACATGTTACAAGGATGTTTCGAAAAGCCCTCTTGACATTCATGTTTTACATTTGCCTTTGCTAATGTTCACGGAGATCGATGATCACCTATACCTGTCCAGTTAAGTCGCTTAACCGTTATGGAATCGTTTTTCTTTTTTCCTTTTTATCCAGCATACTTCAGAAAAGATAATTAGTATGCAGTTACTATAAAATGAAATTGGTTACTTAAGAAAGATATTTAAAACTTTACTCTATTGTATAATATTTCCAAAAACGTTCTATAGTAAGTCCATAAGTCCTGTAAAAGTGTAAAACGAAGTCCATAGAGTAAAAAGTAAATAAACTAATACAACACATTTCTAATAAGCAATTAGTATTCATGAATGTCCAACATAAATTAGAGGGGTTATTGTTGAAGTATTGATTTTATTACTCTCGCATTTTATATCGACGGAGAGAAAAGGGAATAATAAAAGATTTTATTAAGCCGTCCGCCACTGCCGTGCAATAAAATTCCCTAACACAATGCCTATCGTAAATTGTTTTAATGACCAGAAGGAAACCTACACCGTCCATCTTTAATGCGTCATTAACCGATAAAGAAAGCACACGGCCATATGGTGCATGATACGCAACGATAAAACAACCAATAACTAAGTGTATAGCCCAGTTTTATCATAATAAACTCCGTTAAATTTGCTGCATAAGAGATCTATTCTAATTGCAGAGTAAAATGTCTTAAAACTACGTAATCATACAGGATCATAATATTATTGAATCAAATTCCCGCCAACAATTATCATCAGAATGTTTTTAATTCTAAACTGTCAAATGTGCGTTCCTTTTTACGGGTAATGAGAAAGTAATTCGATATTTTTTTGTGGGATGTTTTTCGGTTTTGTTAGCGGCCAGGATAAGACGGAGAAAAGAGATAACATAACGGTGAAACTATTTGTTGAAGCGGGACGAATAATGTTGTGTGTATCTCGTATAGATTTGCCAAAAGCTGTACGATATGATGTGGAATCTTCAGCTTCAGTTTTCAGAAAGCGGTTCGGAGCGATGGACGCTTCTCTAATGACGTCACCGCAACATTTCGATGATTTTGATTTGTGATTATATATAACAAGTTAGTGTGCGTTGGAGTTGTGATGTTTTGTTTTTAGTTTTTTTTTTAAGTGTTTGTAAATAAAAATAATATGGAAACTAACTTTAAAGGTTGATTTGTATTTAAATCGTTGTTTAATTCGACTAAATTTAAAATTCGAACACTGCGTTTGATTTCTGTTATTTGAGTTTTTATTTAGTTATTATTTTCATGTTTTATTTGTTGGTAGTTTTAAAATTTAAACATGATAACTTTTACAATGTGAAATAATGAACGAGACAAGATTTGATTTTTATTTCTGAAGCAGCAAAACGAGGTAAGTTATTATTTTTTTTTTTTAAGTTTAAAAACACCGCAAAACATAGTAAAATATAATGTATTATTACGCATTAAAAATTGTTTAATTTGTGTCACAAGATTTAAATTAATTTAAAAAGTTGGTTGATGTTTTTTAAAGGAGGTCTGTTTATTATGAATGTCTCAACTTTTTAAACATTTTTTATCTGCATTTTGTTACTGCACGTATTGTGTGTGTGCAAATGATATCACTAAACGTGATACTCGTATTATTATTTGTCGAGAGCTACTGGCGATGACATTAACAAGCATGCCACATGTTCAGATTTTCAGCTCAAAAACAAGACGTAACTTATAGTTTTATTTATTTTCCTCGTTCAGTATACATAGGGTTGTCACCAATAGTATTATAATTATTAATTACAGATAAGTATACTTAGCATAATTAATACCTATTCCCTTATACCCTTTTCGTTTGATGTAATTTCTATTTTCCTGTTGAAAGGAAGACGTGGACAATTTAAATTACGTGGTCAATGGTACTTTGCTCGAGGGATGTTAAGGCGACGTTTCCTCCGATTTTGTATTTGATAATCTAGGGTAGCAACAGGATAGTAACTAAAAGCGATGGAGTTTCTGATGAAATTGTGTAAATTGAATTAAGAATATTTAATTGCAACTTGATTTTTCAATTGACAACCCTAATTACTTCTAAAATCTAAATTTGCGGTCGGATTATAATAATTGTTTTGACGTGTTATTTATTTTAGTTCCTGTACTTTTGAACAGAAGCATTATTGTGTAGATCGCGTGCTGGGGCAAGAGGTTAAGAATAAATATGTATTCGTACGTGCGTAAGCATGTAAAAATAACAAATAGATTAATCGACTCAGTTTTTTTATTTAAAAAAAAATTCTGGTAACACAGAAACACAGAGATACAGATACTTTTTTTACAAAACCTCTTTTGTCCTTTATTACATTAGACAGTAATCACGAACTACCGATTGACATATCTTTTTTCTTTTTCGATTCTCTCTAATTGCTCTTGTTTATTACATGCGAGAAAAGTAATTAAGCATATTCCCATTAAAAAACGGTTAACATAATGCAAAGAATCTCAATAGGTAAATGCACTCCGATATATTAAAGTTTTTACCAACATCTATTCCCATCAAGATTTAGATGGAACTAGTTTAAACACCCACGTGTCTCTTATTAGTGGCCCATATCTTAACAAATAGTGTCTTTTGGATATAATTTATAATGAAAAATATTTTGTTGTTATTTCTTCAAATAATAAAATCTTATAATTCTAAAACGCTAACAGTCTCTTGTCTATTACACTAGCGCCCCACCCTTCGTTCAGGTTATAGATAGAGTATATTCTGAATTTCAAAAATCTCATCTTTACTATAATATAGTGAATATATAAACCTCCCTCTCGAATTACTGTTTCTTGCTAACAAACTACATTAATATTCATTGTGTAGTTTGGAAGATCTAACATAGACAAGAAAGTAACTTTGTTTTTTACTATAATAATTAATGGTTTCTGTATATTTTATTTGTATTATCTGTATCTTTGGTAAGTTCTGCCACGCCCTTCTCTAGTTTAATAGTAAAGTGAGAAAATTGAAGCTTGTAATGGAGGTTTATTATGCATATTAGCAGTGCAAACGGGTGCGGTCGGTATGGACAATGGCCTTTGATATATGTATCTAAGGTAAGGCTTGAAGATATTGCAGCACAGAATTATGCAGAAAGATGCACTGCCTACCCGTTCGGGGAATACAGGCGTGAGGTATGTTATGTTACACTAATTATAAAACTAACATCTTAAGATATATTGATTTCATTCTGTTCGGATCACACCAATATTTATAGTTCTAATCTGACGGTAATGGATCTAAAGATGTTAAACATCTCGGCTTCCACCGCGATCGACGTAAAGCGATACGTTAAAATAATTTATACAGTTAAAATAAAATACCTATAAAATTGGTCAATTCGTTTTATTCTACGTGTTTTATTATACATCTGTTAAAAATAAGTAATCTTTATTTGAAAACTCGCCGTCCGGGTGTCGAGGTTTGGACTTTACGGTATAACGCCTTTGCCCATCTTACAGAGATATATTGCTGTGTTGCGGGGGTGAACAGTGGCGTCTCCTATAAATTAATAAGTACTGCTGTTTATGAATATATTGAAATTCCGTATATTATGTATAATACTACCTTTTGACCTAAGGAGGTAATCAAAACAATTTACTTTGAAACTGAAACAATCAATTAATCTATGAATCTTGTTGATATATAAAATGTTAATAAGTAGCCTGGTGTTTGGAATTTGCGCCCGATCTGGCGATAGGCTCGCCACCTATCACATCTTGGGACGGCAAAACATACGGCGAAATGTGGTTGCACTAGTTGCCTACCTTTGGGGAATACAGGCGTAAGGTATGTAATAACGAGTTACTTTGTAAATAGGAGATTGTTTAAACAGTATTAGCATCGAGTAGCGACCAGTTTTCAGTATTCATTAGTCAGTGAAAAGCAATAACAGAGACTCTGAGCGACTGAAAAGACTCGCTCAGGAATTAGAATCGACTCCGGTTCCTTATTGCCCTCGGCTCTAATTAATATTCTGAGCGTCCTTTTCATTTTGTCTCTTACTGAATTTATATTAAACATGCCCGAATATTTAATAACGTTGTGGTTTATTATCTGGTCATGGAAGAACAGCCTAGACGAGCAAACTTATAAACTGACGGGAGTAGATTAGGATACTCACTGCTTACAGAAAAATATCGACGCCTCATTTTTTTTATTGAAATTAATAATTAAAGAAGAACTTCTCATACTTTCTTTGTAAGAAAAGGTTGGGAAACCAATTAGTAATAGAAATGACAGAGCTTCCGGAACCCGTGATTGTTTCGTCCTTGTATTACTGTAGAATGGAAATTTTTATGATTATTATATATTGTAATTTATAAAAATAATTAATAGCCATATAAATATTTTAATGAATATCATAATTTAAATAAATTTTATGAAATCATGCGATCTCCAGTCAATTTATTGGAAAACAAAATTAATTTTTTCGGTTTGCAAAAAACATTCTCATCGCTTACCCGGATTCATTTAAAAGCTTCTTATGAATTACTAGTTAATATTATATCACATACTTACTTCCTGTATTTCCCGAAGAGTTGGGCAGAGGTGCAACTAGTGCTCACACATTTCGCCGTATGTTTTTCCGCTTTTCGATGTAATAGGTGGCAAGCCTATAGCCATATCGGGTACAAGTTCAAAACTCCGGGTTAATATTGAATAGAAAAAACCCGAATATTACTTTTGCCAATACGGGATTCGAACCCGAGAACCTAGCGTAATGTAAATGTAGCGTAGTTAATATTAATTACGAGTTTTATGACAATATTGTTACGGGTTGTAGATATTATATAAATGTGGTTACGGTGCTCTTATCTTTTTATCAGTACTCGTCGACAAGTGTTATTAAAACCTTCAACATTGCTTAATCATATGGAACTGAGCTGAACTCCTATACTGAGTTAATATGTCCCTACATGGTATGCATTAAGTAGTACATTTTAAGTTTAAAAAATCAAAATTATTGACGTTTCATTTCTGGACACATTGTACTTACTTTCGCCTTATAATCTAATAATTGACCTAGAATAATTACATAGTGCCAACTCTCACAATCTGCCGGTGACAGATATAAATGGGTAGTGATAGGTAACAAAAAAAAACTTTGTAACTCTATGACTTAATTCAACGACACAATTTTTCACACATGGACACAATGCTCGCGGAACGTATCGCTAATGGCGTTGAAGACTTAGAATGGCAATGACGTACAGGTCGATGCAGCATAGACCTCCCATAAGATGAATCGATGATCTGGTCAAGGTTACAGGCGTACACTTAATGAGGGCGGCAGGGGCGATCTACGGAGAAGACTTATGTCCAGCAATGGAAGGCTATTTACTGAACAGAGAGAGAGCCAGAGAGATACTAAAAATGTTGGAAGAAGTTCATAGACGACCACAAAAGAAATACATACTCATAAAGTTAGTGCATTATACTCTTAAGTTTTTGATTTAAAATAAAAGTGAAATTTCGTTTTATGCGACGAATTTATGCACATAAAAGTTCCAGTCCGTAAAACGAAATTAGAATTTCCTTAAAACTACTTCTGTCGCAAAACTTTTTGTTCGCGATAACTTCTATTAAGAAAATTGCATCTTACTTTGTTTGTACAAATGGTTTTCTAGATTAAAAAATTCTCAGGAAAGAAATACTTTGGGAGTTTAAAGATATTTTGGTGCAATATTTAAGTAACATGTACTTTCAATAAAATCTTATTTTTATAGCGAGACAATAGCAATGCACCTAGTGTAAAAAACACTTAGATTTAAATTGAGGCCAACTCGATGCAACTATCTCTAGTAGAATAGACGCCATCTTACGCCTTGAAGGAAAGAGCTAACAGTCACTCATTGCACCTCAGTGTTTTACCGAGAAATTTCAATAGAAGACTAACCGATGGCCTAATGATTTAGGGTACAAACAACATACATTGTATATAGTCGTGGGTTCGACATTTCATAAACTAGCTTATTTATATATAAAAAAAATAAATTAAAAAACATATTTGTTTTCTCTTTCACTGCTTCGGTCACTATTCAAATATGTCAATAATCGCTGCATAGTTTAATCACGTAGGGAGAACTAACTACATGTACATACGTCCTAACCTCGCTTGTGTAGGTCAAGCTTATCTTTGTTGACAAATGACGTCGTACACTTGTTTTGTAATTGTAATATACAATAAACATATCTTACACCTGTATTCCTCGAAGGGGTAGGCAGAGGTGCAACTTAGGGCACCCACATTTCGCCATATGTAATATACAATAAGTTTATTATATTTTGTTTATCTTTGTATAATTATCATTAACAACAGCTACAAACAGCTAAATAGCTACTTAAAAAACTAGCGCGTACCACCTTTGGACCGCATCACCACCTGATATCGAGTGGGATCGTGGTCAAGGGCTGGTTTTTCAAAATGTAAAAAAAAATAAAGATTTCATTTGTTTCATCGTTTTTAAATTTTCGTTTTATACCAAGGTTTTAACCAAAAGAAGTAAGCAGTATTTATGGATTTCCATTTTTCGCAATCCTCGATCTACTGGCATGCTCGGTAACAGATACTTCTTATATTTGATATGTTTTATACACTGAATAATTAAAAATATAAATAAAATACGGAAGAATAATTTTATCGCGATTTATAACACTTCCAGCGCCATCTATTACAAAAAAATTACTTTTAACATTAGCGTGTTGACGCGAATTCATAACATTTTACTTATATAAAACGTGCCTAAGTTTTTAAAATTTGCCTTTGAGATTTTCTTGTTCACGTCGTGAGAATTCTTCCAAATTATGTAAATGTTTTCGTCCGTAATCTCAAAGCCGAGAAGGAAGCGGTGTCTGTCAAGTCGCTAAAGAGGGAACGTAACAGGTGTCAACTTGTAATTCACAGATGTTGTCAACCAAGGATTTATTGCACCTTATTGCTTTAGACCTTCTTGAAGCAATGTGACACTAATTTATTTGAATGAAATAGAAAAATGCATTACATGCATAAATATTTTATTTTATGTTTAGTGCCAAGATTTATTTTATAATCAGAACTAATTATAATGCAATGTCGTAGATATGTACTTAAAATTTTTATCTTTTCCACCCCTTTCTCCTCAAAAACTTTAGAATGATTCATTGTAACCAGTCAACGTCTTAGACTTTCAAGAAAAATCACATTCTTACTTAAAACCCGGCAAAGCATCAGCAGTGCTTCGAATGAAATTTATTGGTGTATATTACTAGGATTCAAGGGCCTATAATCGGAACTTTGAACCCTGGTAAGGTAGGTAATCAACCCAGTCTAATCTGACCGAATTTGGTGTGTTAATGTCATTAATTTACTGAAATCGAACAGCGTAGTCCTAACTTAAACCTTGACTGTTGCAGCATTTGTTTTATTACCGTATCGATCGTTTTATTACCGAATTACTGTTGCGATATTACTGTTCATGTTAAAGATTGCTGTTTCTTGTTTTCATGGAATTGTACTGCCGGCTTTTCTTCAACTCTTCCCAACAAAGTGATGAGTTTAGCATTTGTTTCATGTCTCATAAGACGGACAAAACTCTTTAAGTTCGCAAGCACCTGTCTCTAATAAAATACAAAATCATGCGAACAGAAAATAAACATTTCTTGTCTTGCTATGTTATTTTTGTAATATCTTTTTTTAATCTATGCGAACTTACAGAAAAAATGAGTTGAATGGCCTTGATTTTGAAATGAGAAATATGGTCAACAGCTGTTGGGGCCGGGGTACAGGAAAAGTGAATCATTGGTCAACAATTTTGTACAACCAAAAGATATGATAGTGAAATTGAAAGAACATATACTAGAGAAGTGTTCCAGTATTGTATCTAAATGAGAATTCAAAATGTGAGCTCTCCTTGCTATCGAACGTTGTAATAAGTAATTACTTTCATCGTACTAAATTATTATTACTATACAAAAGTCTTAAAATAGACTTCTTGTAAGCAACTAGGTAAAGTTTATTTCTCACTTATCCTTAAGCATCAATTAGCAAGAGTATTCATAATTGAATAAACAAGAACACACAGTTTGAGAACCATTAAATTCAAAGCTCTTAACGATATGAAGGAGGTCTTCAGTTTCGTACTTCATTTGGCAGTCTTTTCATTTAAATTTTGCTCCAGTCATCTACTATTTAAATGTACATTATATTTGTTCATTTGCTTTAAAATCTTATGCTGCAATAAGTTTTACATTCTTTATAAATTCATTGTAAGAAAATAAAAAAAAAGAAAATATGATTTCCTTCAAAAAACCCGGGTCCTAAATTAATTAATAAAAAATTAATTGAATCAACAAGAAAGAGGTAAGTATCTCGAATTGAATATAATAATAATGTCAATTTTTAATTAATAAGTCGTATTGAAGATCCTTACATAGACTTAAGTAGTATTAAATACACATTGTAATTAATACATGTTAGTACTTTGTATACATTTTTTATATAATAACAGTTACATGATATAATTTATTTGTTTCTTATGTTTTATAACCTCAATAATTTGTCCCTGGCCGTTGTTCATTCAAAGTAGTATACACTCGACAACTACTTTTTATTCTAGATTACATTCTCATCAAGGTAAAAAAAATGAGCATCTGAAATCTATACAGCACTGACATCTATAAGTCGCAAATTTGGTGAGAACTTTTCCTTACATCGAGGGTTAATATTCTTTTTATCACTGATGACCCGAAGGCCTTTACGACATCGAGTTAATAGCCAGCTGGGCTTTTAGAGGGTTATACTAACCCTTGGGGTGGAAGCTTTGTATGAAGGACGAAATATTACTATGAAGTAAAGCAAAATTTACTTACACAAATTTAGTATACTTTTTATTTTTTTTTAAATAAAATAAAGTCTCTACGGTAAAATTAAATGAAAACATATGCATGGAATTATCAATCAAATAACTAATTAGAGTTTATAATTAAAACATCAAAAAAAGTATTTACTTAGAACTGCGATAGAACCGTGTTCGTAGCACTGGCAGTTTTTTAAAACTATTTTGAAGATAACAAGGAGTTTGTGTATATGTAAAAAAATAAATGTTTTCCTTCTGAAATAAATTTTATCAAAGACCTCGTCGGAAATACTCTCTCCGTCTACAATGTTTACGTACGCACCGAGCACTTTTAATCAGTTACACAACTATTTCTGGATCCACCAATCGTTCTCTTTACGACTCCATATAATATCGGAGCCTCCTACATAGTCACATATCGTAGTCGACTTTATATTTTTGTTTTACAATTATTTTTAGTGATATTTTTAATACTTTAACAGATCTTTTCTAAAACATTCACTAAAATAAACACAATAAAATCATTGTGATAAAAGTTTTTTTTCTACTAAATGTAGCTTATAGCCCCTACGCACTATGATTTGTCCGCAACTGCTTTGTATGTTATATTCAAACCTGATGTATAGAATAACAAGAAATGTGGACGGTTAAATTGTATCAAAATTTTGTTTCAATTCGTTTCGTCTTCAAATGCACAAATGTGCAGTCTTTGCGTCATATTGCAAAACCGTTACAATGATAGTTTTGCTTAGAAACTGCGTAATCAATTAGTACATAAACCCGGCATGATGTTTATAAACAAATTGCGTACGAGCGTAACACTCGTAAATATGTCGGCTTTTATGACTGTCACTAGGAAATCCAGGTCCAATGTTTGCGATAAGTTATAACTACGAATAATACGACATGCAGAGGTGAAATTAATGCACCCACATTTCGCCGTATGTTTTCCGTCCCATGTTGAGATAGGGGGCGAGCCTGTCGCAATATTACTTGATTATAGAAAAGATAACGTTCAAAGCTGATACTTTTCATATCTTAAGTAAATGTATGTATTTTCAGTATTATTTGTCCGCGTGGCACAGTTGTATAGTACGGCTGCTTTGCTGAGATCACGGGTTCGAATACCGAGTGGGGAAAAATAATATAGCACGGAGTCTTAAATTTGTATCCGATATTGCGATAGGCTCGCACCTTTACGAATATTATAATAGTTATTCTAGCTGAATAAACTTGAAAACACACCATACTTTTATATAAATTAATATATTCGAGTAATCACATGCATAAGGTTTCGGAATTTTCAATTGAGTTCAATGACCTCCAACCTATTTATACGTAAGTAATTCTGCATACACGATTATAGTAATTCAAATATAATATAACTTGTTCAATTTTCGTGGTAAGAGCTGTCTAGACAGGTGAACACCCCTCTGTAAATAATGCTTTCAGTGGAGACTCGTTTGTATGGAACGCAAATACCTTTTGTTTGTTTTTTGTTCTTCATTCATGTCTAATAAAACGTTATTTTGCAAAAGAATATTGAAATATAAGAGACGGTGATAGATGTGTTTTTATTTACGTTTCGCGATAAAAGAAACTTGCATAATTTTTTTATCCGTACTATTATCCGCGCGTAGAATGTTGCCGATGCCATGGATGAGTGAGGTGCCGGAGGCCTGATTCTAGTCCTCTTCCCTTTCCCATTTTTTTCTAGTGATGAAAGGACGGGAAGGGAAGAGAATATGACAGAGGAGGGGATCAATTGAAATAGGAATTATACCTTTTTTTGTTGATCCCTTCCTCTGTCCGTAAAGGCAGGCAACACATCTGCAACTCTTTCGGCTGTCACCTAATATTTGGTGTACCGCTTGCTCGTTTGTCACCTGCTACTAAAAAAATATAAATCTTTCTTGATTGAAATTTCTCTATCCTAGCAAAGCTTTCCCTTTGGATTCTTTCAAATGTAAAAGAAAAACATAACATATAATTTCTTTTTTTTATATTTCGGATGCAAAATATGGAGATGCAAATTTTATGTGTTATACAGAACAGCTATTTACAGATTATATAATTTCCGTCACAGCGAGGTAAATGAGCATATAAAAATGCAATTAACGATTTCATTGGCGCACGCACTAGTTATAAAACTCTACTAGCTTTCATAGAATGCACCTCAAGGTGACTGGACAGTCAATGACTTACTTCTTTAAGACTTCTTAAATTTTAAAACGATAGAGTAATTAGTGTAAATGTCTACCTCTTTAAATATGTTATCGCTATTTAAAAAAACGTCTTCAAAGATTTAAATTAAAATTTATGTTAAGATATGCTTTTTTCAATGTTATCTATAGATGCATCTTATCCGTGAAATATATATGAAATATGTAAATAAAACTGACTCTAAAATAGAAGACATTCCATCTTTATTAAAACGGAGGTAGTGGGGAACCCCCGAAAAGTTCAGTTCTCTGGTAAGTTTTTTATTATCAGATGCCACGTTGAAAATACCCTAGCTGTCTGGCGTGTTTACTTGCTCCGAACTCGGTCCGAATCGATACAACGGGCTAATTCGGGAGCGGCCGACACTTCTGTTTTACTACGGCACGACTCAATAGTAACGTAAGTAGAATGTTGGCTGAAATGTTTAAAAGTAACCAACGTGTTAACAAAACTATTTACATTTTGAGCTTTCCCATGTTTTACTGAACTGAAATAGTTCGAAATAATTATGTTCAATTTGTAATTGCATCATAAATGAAAACTGAAGAAACTGTGACTAGGTACATTGTAAACTATCAGTTGTACCGTCAACGAATCATTGACAATTGACGCATTGAGCACTTATCTGTTTTGAGACACTTTTATAATGTTTAAATAAAATAAACTTTATCTGTTTACACTAATTAAAGTAAGTAAAGTTTTCCAATTTTAAATATTTATAAGCTGTCGTTTTCGACAGCTGTTGACACTTAACAACTTATAATATCTCTCGTCGAATTATAAAGTGACGAAATTCACATTATTGCAGTCATATGTTATATTTTATGTAAAGTTTGTTATTTTCAAAGATATGATTGCAAGAGCATATATATGATTCATATTGCTGACGTGTGTATGCCGTAACACTATTACAAGTACGTATACTCAAGTGCATGCGGAACGGGACCAACGTATAATACAAAACAGACTGTGGGCGAACTCAATTATAAGATGGACGGCTTGGTAAAAATACAACGCTTTCATTATTTCGTACGGGTTATGACGCCAAACGTCGAAACTTGATATTTGTACACTTCAAGTGCGCAGTAATAAAAATTATTGTGGTATATTTTGCCGATCAAGAGATAGAGTAAGTATAGCTTACACGATTGTGTGAACTACGTGTTACGTGAAGCTACGTGACATTTTATAAAGTTATACATGAGGAACTAGCCAAACCTCTCAACTTCGCTCACATAAAATTTAAATACAATCTAGGTTGACTGAGGAAGATTTTTTTAAATCGTTTTAATATTTTTCCCTTTATAGTAAAAACTAATTTTTATACAGACTTTTGTCTAAATTGGCTTAAATATGACGATTGTTATAACGGAATATGTAATATGTATACATTACATTACTATTAATATGTGGACGTAAGTCGGGTAGCGTTATTATTTCTACCCATACGAATAGAAGAGTTGCATCTGTAATGTACATGTAACTCTTTTCTTCACATGGGTCAATTTTATGTTACCTTATAATCTCTTCTGCTTTATGTTTTGTATCCACTCAATATTCAATCCTGTATATTGCACATGCATTAATCCGCGTGAAAGTGGGTCACTTAATTCATGGTAACATGGATCTGATAACGGCTCCGAGACGCCGGAGGCTGTGCCTTTAATGTACTCTCATGGTAATTAATGCCTTTACTTGAACATTGAAACTGAGCGTAAACTGCACCATGATTAATTACTCTTTTATTATCTTGAAGTTTTAATTTTATGCTACTTTGCGGCGATCAAATAATAAATAGAGTAACCTTAACGTTTGCTAGCTTTTTTTAAATGACTAAAAAAGAACATACATACGCTTATACTCACCGAAGAGGTAGGCAGAGGTGTATCTAGTGCACCTACACTTCGCCGTATGTTTATCCGTCCCATGATGTGATTTTATAAATAATAGAAAAATTTTTGTTTGTAAATTTATTGTAGAACTTTATACCTTACTTAAAAGAATCATATACTAATAACTATTCAAATTTAGTCCTTAATGACTGCTCAATAATTCTATTATAAACTTTTGTAATAGCTACTTGTATTTAATGTAAAAAAGACATTTTCGTATTTTCACGGTATAGGAAGATGAATGACTAGAGAGTGGCAAAGAAAACTCATGGACCGGAAGTGAGTGACAGTGTCGGTAGGGCACGAAAAAAGGCGCGCATACATCAACATTAAAGAACAATAGCGTTAACGTATGATGCGGTAAAAATATACATATACAAGTACGTTATCTTACTTTTATATCGGAGAGGGATAAAATGTGAATTTAAATTGAATAGATTATGAAATTCAAAAACAAATGGTAATATTGAATATTAAAATTTCGTCAATTTAAATTTAACCAGACAATTGATCGTCTCCAGAATGTAAACGGATAGTAGGTTAAAATAATTTAAATATTCTCTATAATTACTGAAATACGTCAAAGTTTGCTATAAAAGACGTAACAGGTAACATGGCTATTATAACATATATGCGCATAGTCTGTGCGCATAATCTAGGTGTTTAATCTATGCGCATTTAGGAATGTTGGCTGCGCTCGTCAAGAAATAGTCTGCACAGCTAGCGCTTGTTTTATTGCTTCCCACACTTAACAATGGCATTACGACAAAAAATGTAGCATCGCAGTTATCCTCTGCGTTTATGCGAAGCATTTGGTTGCTTGCTAGTTCGTTACAATTATAAAAGCATTGTTTGAATTACATAAGACATTAAAGCCGAGCTCAAGAAGGGCGCTGGTAACGTTTAGTTTTGTTAGACGTTTGATGTAAGTTGGCACGGTACCAGCTGTATGTAGAACTACATAAAGATGGATTATGAGATTCAACAAATGTTTTGTACGATCTCATATTATTTATATAGAATTACGAATTGTTACTTATATTTACACGAATTTAGCATTTGAAATTAAGATAATTTTTAGGATTCTATCGCGTTTTTCGAATGTAGAATGAGCTAACAGCGTCTTCAGTTCTTGTATGTTTGAAGAATTGAAAATATTATTTGAATACTTCGCCAACGCCTTTGACATCGAGACGTTACACCTCATTCTCCCTAGAATTATGTGTGTAAGGAAGTATAACCATGTACAGGCATTAATTCAGTGTTATAATTCCATTGCTTGTGTGGAAAGTGTAGCATACCACATAATGCCTTTTGACCCACACATGTATATCTAATTTATTATCACGTATATCATCATCAAAATAAATAGCCAATTAGTAGATGAAAAACCCTCTCAGATACATTAGGGCTATTATCATGAGACTCAACAACGATCATTTTATCGAAGCCTTAACTCAAACAAATGCTTATCAATGACGTCATAACGTCTACTCTGGCGAATGTTCGTGACCTAAATATTTATAATCTGCTCTATGACGTCACGGACGCTGCCAATTCATTTTGAACTCTACTGCAGACAATAGCAAAAGTCAATTTAACTTGCGGACTTGAATTGATAATCGATTATATTCATTTCACGATGACGTATAGACAGAACTGAGTAAGGATGACGTCAAAAGATATTTTATCGTACATGATGGTGATTTTTTTATTTTTCACTACTTTTTATGACTGAGATGAATAAGTAAAAGTCGCAAAATGTGTCTAAGAGAGAATGAGACAGTGTATGCCACCGACAGATTGTGAACTTTGACAGTTTATATTCTCACTAGGCATATTATAAATTATTAGATAAAATAGTACGCAGAGGTGCAACTAATGTACCCATTTTTCCATATGCCCTATTACCCCTTTCATTTTATATATTTTCTATGTTAACTATATTTAACTTAAGACCTTAACTTGAGTATATCTTTATTATTGTCATAACGGTGTCAATTTGATATGAATTCCAATTCTTATTGTATTTATTATATACGATAATAGATATCAGATAGCGCGCAAATATAATAAATTTAATTTATACGTAGCAATAGTAACGTATACTTATTAACTTTTTGGCATCGCTTCAAGATCCTAAAAAAAAAATCTAAATTATAAATAAACTAGAAACATCGTAGTTTTTCGTTTGGTTCAAATTTAAAAATAAAATTTTTTATTTTCAGAATTTCGGGCCGGATTTATTATAAACTAGAAACAATCATATCGACCCATGCCAAGAAGAGTTGCATCTGTAATATATCTGTAACTTTTTTTCTTCGCTTGGGTCGAGACAGGAAAATGACATATTGTTTTCCCATCTGTAACTTATTTGCTTTAGCTGGTAGCGGTCATCTAATATGCACGCATGCTCATTTATCGTCGTCTTTATCAAAAATAATTAAAAGTTGTATATTTATAAATATTCGTTCGTATATCTATTCTTTAAAATTTATCATTTAAGTCCCGCCATTTCCAGGGACACAAAAACAAGCCCGAATTCCTAGAGGGCCACTCGAAGCATTAAACTCGACCGTGGCTAAATTTAGCTGTGACGCGAACCTGGCCCGAGTGGAAAGTAAATGAATTACCTGTGGCCTTTCATTGTACGGTATCTTTCAGTACACGTGATAATGGCTTCTATAAATAGTCTGAAATAGAGTCGTTCGAACGAGTCTACGGATAAAATAGTAAAACTTTCGTGATTGCTGGATCGGTTTGATTGAGCTTTTAATTTAAAGCTTCCGTTTCAGTTTATATGACGGGTAGCAATGGCTATCTTTAATTTAGTCACTGAAATGTTAAAAGACTTTTGTCGGTTCGATTTTAATTTCAGATCTTATTTTTCAATACATTACAGCAATAAAATTGTATTTCACGTCCACCTGTATATTTGTTAAAAAAGACATATCTAACGCCTGTATTGAAGGGGTAACCAGAAGTGCACCCACATTTCGTCGTATGTTTTTGCGTCCCATATCGTGATAAGGAAGGCCTATCGCCATATCGGGCTCAAATTCCAAACTTCGGGCTGATTATTAAACATATTTTAATGTTGCATATTTTGAAGTATTATTAAATACTTAGCGTTTTTAAAAAAAATCTTCTCATTCGTATATACATAAAAAGTCTACCTATAAAAGATCTATAAAACCCTCTTACACATTATATCCGGTCACATATGTAGCTCGTATCGGCTTTGTCGGTTCATTGAATAATCGTTTACCATTCTGGTGTAAATAACGGTTCAAAATTTTGTCATTGACATTTTTTTTAATTAAGTTAATCGCGCAGAGGGAAAAAATTACTATGATTTTAATGACAAAAACTTATATTTGAAATGAGTATTCATTGATTAATGTAATACGTAGGCCGTGAAATCCATGTTTCAATTCTAATCTGGGAAAAGGTAGATATTATGATATTTTTCCCACAATGTAAAACACGCTCTTAGCGCTTCTTGGTCGTAGATTAAAAACTCTTAAAAATCTTTTATTTTTTAATAGAAGATTACCAGCACTAAACGTCAAGCAAAAATAACGAACGTAGTCGTTTTTGCAACACTCTAAAATATATATAATCTGTAACTTTATGAAGGTCTTAATAAAAAAGAAAATAAAATTTTTAATATTAGGAAAGATGTTAAGTGGGCAATCGTAATTTAGTGAACAATCTCCGTAAAGTTCCAGCTGCGCGTGCTAAATTACGATTCATTGCAAATATTAGTCGCCAATAAATAATCTGAAGCGACCCGACCGTAATGTAAAACGTATCACAAATTTATATTGCGAAGGAATTTATTACATTAATAAATGGATTAAGTGTTTGGGCCAATATATGCCAATTGGCGCAAAACCTATTAAGATCGCTTTAAAAAATGTCAATTTTCTTAAAGGCTTACCCCTATCACATTATGCAACGGTAAAACATACGGCGAAATGTGGATGCATTAGTTACACCTCTGCCTAAACCCTACCAGGAAAAGAAACGTGAGATATATTCTTTTAACACTATAATAAACACGGTAGATGATATTATTATTGATAAAAAAATTAAAGTAAATCTTCCTAATACGGAAGAATGAAATAAATCGTTTATATTCTTCTCTATGCTTGATATGGCGATAGGCTCGCCCCCTATCACATTATGGGACGGAAAAACATATGGCGAAATGTGGGTGCACTAGTTGCAGCTCTGCCTACCCCTTCGGGGAATATAGGCGTGAAATATTTTTTCTATGCTTGAACTTATTTTTTATCCTCATCTAATTATAATTGTTCATTCAAACAGAAACGCTTAGGGGACTACGTCGAACAATGAACAGGTATCAGAGAACTTTGTGTGCTTAGAAAGAATTTTATAGTAGCATTACGAAAAATGTACAAAGTAGATAGACTAAAGAGAATTTATGAACTTAAAATCTATTCCCCGTGGAGTGTTATAGTATTCATTGAAAGCGATGAATAGCGCTGTAAAACTTTGAAAATGAATTCCCCGTTTAATTTGAAAGACAAAGCTTAATTAAAAAAATTAAAAATAGCTTGAATGCTAAATTACTAGTTATATTTATTTTGCATTAGTTTTTATCGCATAGTTTCCACAATTTTGTCGTTGTTGCTCAAGGTTGTATTTTGTTATTTATATAAAATTTCATCATTTCACTCTACTTATTGCAATGTTATAAATAGCCACGGATAATTGACTTATTTTAATGATTGATAAAACAAACATACCTCACACCTGTATGTCCCCGAAAGGGTAGGCAGAGGTGCAACTCGTTCAACCACATTTCAGCCTATGTTTTTCCGTCAAATGATGTGATAGGTAGCGAGCCTATCGCCATATCGGGCACAAATTAATAATACTTAAACACTAGTTGTGAATATATCAAAGTTTAGGTAAAAATTACCTCAAACAGATAATATCCAAAGCAATATTCTAATGCAATATCCGTTAAACAATAAAGTGAAAAATAAGAATGTCTGTAATTGAATTCAGAAAATGTACAATATTGGAAGCGCCGTCTCTTCTTAATTAGCGGCAGTAGGGATGTATTGTCGAATGTTTATTACTACACTGTTACTGAATTAAACAAATTCTATATTTCTTTCAGTAATAATAATTCTAACTATACATTTTCGTAATGATTTACTTAATAGGGGTTTAATTATGAGAGTTTTCTAAGAAAAACTTAAGTAAACACTTCTATTGGTTTAATTTACTCAAAATGTAGATTTCATTGAAGTTTATTGTGTACAATAAAATTATTTACGATAAAAAAAAGTAATTTTATATGTTAGTCTAAATAACCGCGTAATTTATTACGAAGCTATTAAATTATCAAAATTTAACACAACATCTCACAAAGCCTACCCGAGCTTCAGATTACTATAAATTATAGCATTGCGTGATTTTGGAAGCGGCGAGATATTAAACAGACAAAAGATAAGCCCTTTGTAAGTCAATGTGCGCGTCGATTTAGGGCAGGATTACTGAGCGCCGTCGGGGGATTTATTAGTGTCTTCCTCACAACAACGAAACAATAATTGTGTACAACACTATTCAAATAAAAAATAGAAATTCGTGAAATGAAAATAATTAAGCAGTATATTTCATAAAATGCCACCATTAGTACATATTTATGTATTATATAATGAAAACACATTATTTTATTATTTTTTATAAATTGTTAAGAAATTTTATTTGAATTATTAATTTTGAAATAGAATTAATTGAGATAAGTCTATTAAGTGCTACAATTTATTTAAGAAATAAATTCACCTTTATTTATTTTATAATTTACCATAATTTACACAGAGATTACGGACTTTAATTCTGGTATTCCTATATTTTTATTTTATAGTATAACATTAATCTGATTAATAATAAATAAATAACTAGAAATTCTTAAGTGACTTTTTCCACAACCTGTTTCATGTGACTATGGACTATATACAATATCAGTGTGCGGAAACAAATCGATCGTCCGTGTGCTGTTTTATTCATAAAATCCATCGCGTTTATCGATCGGCAGCTGACCAAAGCGGTTTTAATGCCAACGTAGTTCTCAAATAACTTAAGAAAATAAATATGAATTATGAAAACTCAACAGATTGCTTATCAATGCAAAAAAGATTGAATAAATATTAATAGAAACTGCCTCGATGGCACAGTTTTATTACAATACGGTTGCATCGCCTAAGTCTCGGGTTCGAATCCCGGATCGGGCATAGAGATATTTTGTTCTCTACCTCGATATCAGCCCGAAGTTTGAATTTTGTTCTCTATATGTCGATAAGCTACAATACGGTGAAATGTTTGTGCGCTGGTTGCACCACTGCCTACCCCTTTGTGGTTTTAATGCTTCCTAATCGTTTGGTTTTTTGCTTATGTTACAATTTAAAGAATTTAAAAAATCAGATATCAATAAATCGCTATACAAGTTTCTGTACCAAGCAATAAATTGTAAAAACCCAAATATACCTATTATAAATGACTACAAACTTTAAACGTCTTCATAAAAAGTAACGTAATATTTTCTTTCCAAAGAAAGTCTACTTGATAGATGCTGTTGTGATCGTACCCTCATTATTTTTACTATCTCAAAATGCTGTTAAATTTTCTTTTCATATTTCGAATAAAAAAACCTATATCCCATCTGGCCAGTTATATTAAAGTGAATGATTGCTTATTTGAAAATTCTAAACGATCTTAATATTAGACACCTCTCCGGTTTAACAGACTTTGAACTGGCCGGTTCGATTTTTATGTGTTTGTGTGGTTCCCACGATCAGTTAGATTAATTATTGAATCTGGTAGGTAGCGCTGTGAGTTTAGTTTTTTTTTAATTTAATATTTAATACTTCAACAGTTATTTGCACTAGTTGCACCTCTGCCCACCCCTTTGGGGAATACAGGAGTGAGATATGTTTAATTCAACAGTTAACAAACAACGTCTGGTGGGTTCACTAGTTTAGTCAAGTAGTGTGCGAAAAAAAGTAGTTAAATTTATTATTTTATTTAAACGAATAACTTAAACTTTAAAGCAAAACCTTAAAAGCAATGTTAAGTACACGTCGAAAATTAAATAAGTGAGAAATCTCTAGTTCACATCTATGGCACATCTTGTTAGAACACCTAAACAAACGTTTCGAGCATCGACAAAGTTTAATAGGAACGGTTCAATCTCTTTTATTGGTCAATAAACCTCAAATGTAAATTTTTACAATGCGATTGCATGTATGGCATTTTTGTTCATGTTAACAAGTCTTTTAAAAACTTTTAAATGTTTATCATACGTGTATCATATTGAGGAGACTTGTTTTATTTATTTATTTATAGTACACGAACATCATATATATAT
>JAABKM020000011.1:2306593-2334303 GCA_016277805.2 Papilio aristodemus | reverse complement strand
ATATACAACATTTAAATTAAATTGAGTTACAGTATTTATATATATATGACAATGACGGTGTACATAGCATTTACAAAATAAGTACAACTATAGTATATTAATTATAAGGTTACATTGTTCTTCTCAAGATTCCTTTAGCGAGTAGTGTTTCCGCAGTCCTCTTCATAGACACAAGAAGAACCGATATAACTCTTGCGACGACAGTTTTCTCAAATTAAAACAAGCTTCCACAATAATATTCTGGATTTCTAAACTGCGTCTTTACGGATGAGATGATACAGATGAGATATGAACGGATTAGATGGGTAAAATATTAATTTAATTTAGAGATATTTTAATAGTGGTGTTAATAAATTGCTGATTTTAAGAGTATATTTTATGGTTGATTTATTCTCATTTCTGAAAATCTTTTTAAATAGAAAAGTTTGTTGGTGGAAAAAATAACGACCTAGTGTATACTAGAGTTTGAAAGACACTTTAACGCCGGCCAGTGGCGCGCCTTGGCAGTTATTGATGGATATTGCATGTGCAGCCGTGTCACTGCTCGCAAAAACTGGGTCACTATTGCTGATACTTAGAAATATGTAAAGATTTCTTGAAAACTTCATGTTTCATTTATAAATATGAAAAAAAAACAATAATTTGAGAAAATGGTTTTACTAACGTCTCAGACCTCTTTATATGGTGACAGTTATAGAAGATTTATAAAAAAAGAAAAAAAAACAATAAATTGAAACAGTGGTTTTCTAATACTTATTTCGCTTTATGGTTGTGTAACAAAATCTATCTTACTAAAACCATAAACGATTATTATGACCACGATGTATAGGTGCAGATTCGTCCATAGATAATTACATACTATATTCTTTTGTCTATATTGAATTCTATTATATGTACTTTCCTGTATAGTATTTTTTTTAACACTCATCGCAACAGATAAAATCAATTTCATTAAAAAAACTTCAATAATATAACTAATACTAGATATACTTAAATCGTATTTTAAATTAGCAACTAACAAATTTAGTACAATAGTCGAATTCACATTATTTGCGTAGCATGAAAACAGATCTGTCTGTCGGTTGTTCTGATTCATAAAACCCGGTCTGTTTATTGATCGACAGCTGGCGAGAGCCACTTTATCGCCTATCGACGTAGGTGTACTGCACAACTAACAAAATAAATATAAATTATTGGACCATTTACACTTCTTCAATGACAGGATTAAATACAGACTTACATTTATGAATAATATATGTAATAGTGCAACACTAAAACGATATCTACGTTGCGTAGCTAACTTCGGACGGTAGAATCTAGCTAAGCAGTTGTCAAATTACGATGGCTCACTTTAGGTACTGTCTTGTAACGGGACACGTCAGAGGCCTAAGCTTTGAGGGATTGGTATAAATTATAGTCTTGTATAGTGAATACAGAACATTATGTAGAAGAATATTGGGCCACAAGTAGTGTTTTATTTACATTTTTATCATAAATAATTACCGCGGCGACATATACATTGAATACAATAAACATTTGCGTTTTTCATTTACAGATAAGGCATTATATGGAAAATTTAAAAACCATGAGTGAACATCAATATAGCAATAGTAATTTGCATCACGATTACTGAAGTCTTCACACGGCCCTAATCTATAATGAGTTTTTTGGATTATTTATCATTCATTGCGGTTTTTTTACTTTTTAACAATCGACTGCGTTATTACAAATTGTCATTGTATAAAAACGTCCGTGATACTACAAAATAAATACAGGTAATAGAATAAAATCTTTTATTTTCCCCTAAACACATTGTATTAGCCATTAAAACCATTGGGAATTGAGAGCTCTCGAGAAACCATTAAACGTTCAGCGGCCGAACACTCGATTGTGTTCTTATCTATAAAGTTTTTCAATCATTTCTTTAGTATGTTATCTTCTTTCGCTACACTATTAAGGCATTTATTATATATTTTATCTGTACTATTTTTTTTGTGTTTTTATTGTGTTCTTTAAACGTGTCAAAAATCGTTAGCTTGAAATAGTGCATCAATTATGAATCTTATGAACATGGAATTTAAAGTTTCTTTTTCTTTAACAGTAAAGTCGCATCTGAATTATGTATGTTTAACTTTTTTTCCCATGGGTCATGGTATCGATTACAAATGCTGGATAAATTTCTTCGTTGATTGAAACAATTTCCTTAGATGAGGAGCAAATTAAAAACATTTTTATTGAAATATTAATGCAACGTCACACATATAAAAATTATGTTTTTCAGATATGAAGTTGTAATCTGTGGTTTTACATAGTTATAAAAGACACACTGATTTCTCCAAAATACATATGTTATATGGATGTTGATAATGAAAGCGTTTATTTTAATTAATTTACTTTTGTTATTAAAATAAATTTGATGTAATTGAGATGAAAATGAAATTATACAATAGTTATCGAACCACGTAATTAAGAAAATAGAACGAGTTCTAAAATTTGGCACGACTCCATGTTAAGAGGGCTTAACTGTTCAGCTGTAAAGTCGTAAATGTCCACAACTAAAACTTTATAGCTTTTGAATGTGCTTACTAGGAGAACAAATCCCTTATCTATACTTAAAAACAGCAAATATGTGTTATTTGTTTGTAAAGAAAGAATTTATGCATAGGGTAAAAGTATGATTGCAGAAAAAGCAAGTAAGGTGTGCCAGGATCGTAGCAAATAGAAATCCATAATCTCTGCCCACTCTTCTGGGTTACGTTATACGCATATTAATTTATTTATAAGTAATCAGGAAAAAGGAACTTTCCTTCTCTTATTAAAATTTTTCTTCGTCTGCTTTTCTCCTTTCCAATCTAAACTTATAAGGAAAAAACAGGGTACGAGTAAAAAATGTATGAGTATGTTAAAGATGACATGAAAAAGGTAACTGCTGGAAGGAGGAAACGTGTTGTACCGACCTCGCCTGAAATGAGAACAGGTCAGGTTGATGAAGGACCTTTGGACCTTTGGATACATACTAACCTACTTACCTTGTTTTTTTTTAAATTCTAAATTTATGTAATGAAACGTAAATTATAACAATGATTAAAAATTCATTAACGCGTTCATACGTTTTTATGTTTACTTACGTTCCTTTATAATGTGTTGAATCAACGTTTGGCTGACATTTTATGGATTGTTGTGGCCTTTCCCAGTTGGCTTGTTTACAACAGGAGGCGTATAATTAAACTAAAGACGATATTAAATCTGTTGTTACGGTAATGAACACAATTATAACATATTTTTAGAAGCTTTTATAGCACGGACTGTATAAACATACGGTGCTTTTTATAGTAAAGAAGCCAATTGAGCAAACAGGTCATTATGTTATGACTAACATTACGGGTCTTAAAAAGGAAAGAGTTACGCATAAACTTAACAACTGTTGTGTCAAAATGTATAAGCGAAATTAGAGGAATGGAAAGATATTTCACGCCTGTATTCCCCGAAGGGGTAGGCAGAGGAGCAACTTAGTGCACCCGCATTTCCCCATATGTTTTTCCGTCACATACTGTGATAGGGAGCGAGCCTATCGCCATATCGGGCACAAATTCCAAACACCGATTTGATATAAAGTTGAAAAACCCAGTATCATTTTTCCCGACCGGAAATCGAACCCGGAACCCCATACGTAATACGTGATACTACTGAGCCACCGAGGCGGGAATAGAAAGTGTAGTGTAATGTATCTATTCATTACAATCGTACATTTCCTCATGTATAAAAGTAGAGGGGGTAGCTGTCAATGAGTCAGTCTTGCCTCGGGCAAGGAAATGAATTGGAAGTGCCTGCGCTCGGACCTGTGTGTAGTGGTTAGCTAGTGTCCATTTCTAGTGCGTTTGGATGCGAACACCATCAGTCAAGGAGACACCGCAGAAAGTATATCTATGTATGATGTGGCAGTCATTGTCGAATCACTCTCTCACATACAAGCGCTCACTATATTTAACCAAGTTTGAAATACGTTTTAGTTTTTTTGTCTGAATGAAATATTTACTTCGGTACATTCGTTGAAGGAGAAAATATGTAACTTTGAAATTATAAATTAAACCTAGTATAATCTATGAATGACAGTATAACTGAACGTCAACAAATACAAATTCTACTTTATCCCTCGGCATGATGGATTATTTGGTTTAAAGCCAACATTCATCAAACGATTTGCGTAGAATCGTGGCACGACGCGCACCGAGCACAGATTAAAGGCAAACGAGGAATTGAAATTTGATGACAGACGACTGATTTGATTCCGATCTCTGTCAGCTATTTGGATATTTCGTTTCTTAAAAAAACAGCAAGATAAAACGTGGAATAAGATTTCATTCGTGTGTACCAACCACGAGGATACAAATGTCAAGATCATAGAATGAAAATGTATTACAGCGATGTTGATTTATCGCACTGCTGTTATGTTATCGAAATGTAACAAAGCTAAAGGCCTCTACGCACTCGTAGATACGGACAGCCACGTGTCATATCAAATATACATTTTTATGAAAAAAAGTATAAAAAAAAACATTTCCTACGTACGCTGCGTCGTCAAATCGTCGTGGGCGCGACAGTTTGATAGCTATACGAACGAATTTAATACAGTCCATACGCAGTATGGCGTCGCGGCTGTCCGCTCATAGTTTTTAGCAGTGCCAACCGGAATCGCGTTCGCTCAGTATGTTAGGACTCTAACTTTAAAATAAGATATTAACTAGTTACGACTATAACACTGCTGTAAGCTGTTTTCGATCTTCGCTCAAAAAAACATTACGCTATTCAAAACATTCATGTCAGTTCCGATATGCTTTTTTTATTTGCAACATCGAAATATAAAAATATACAAAACGTTACGAAAGAAATAATCCAAATTTAAAATATACCTTAGCTATTTTCGGTTTGAACGTGTACTTTGTACCGGAAAATAAACGTATACTACCGTGATATGTGCATTGGTTTAAATTTCCTACGCCCGGCGGCTCAGATCAATATGTTATCAAGGGAATGGAAACGGCTATTTATACTCAAATACAATGTTCAATGATTGTAATGAAAACTGCCTTAAGAGTCATAAATGCGCACCATATCCTTATGTAGAAAGTGGAACAAAAAAAAATCACGGGCGGAAGGTGTGATAAAAAGGCATTTGCGTAGTAAAAGAAAGAATTCAAAAAAGTGATAGAGTGGTATTGGAGCAAGTGTGAGAATCAGGATATCTTTTAAAAAACTCTGTGTTCTTGAAGGATCTTATGTTATATTGGTCGGAACATATAATTGAAAACATCGCCTATACACTACAAGTACAATTATTAGAATAGACATTTGTGGAGAGCGACTTTGTGAATGCATAAAAAGTATATTTCCGTTACTCTTGCAAAACATACAAAAGTGCTTTAAAATCTATATTTCAAATTTACAGAAACTACAAACTTTACTGTTGTGACGAACATTACTCGGTCGCGCGCCAGAATCGTAAATAAAGCGGGAAGTCCCAACTGTCGACATAAATACCAGATTAAAATGTCTGTTAAAGACTCGTATAAATTGTCTTTGCTGTATTTTATAATTGGCCGTAGAGGCAAGAAATAAATTTAAAGTTTTATACGAAGATATATTAATTTTTCACGCTGACGTCATTTCATATTTTCTAGAAGATAAAATTCGATTAACATACATCGTGTGTAATGAAATTATGAAAAATGTATTTTTGGCGCTATACTCAACAGTCGTAAAGTTAACAATTTATTTTAATGGGTTACAATTGACTTTTAGCATCGATTATTTCTAAAAGTATTCTTATGTTTTTATTAAATTATAATAAACAATGGCAGTAAACTGGAATGTCATCGCATAATGTAAACAAAAATTAATGAAATATAGTTATGGCCTATAATACTTATTATCCATTATAAAATTGATGAAAATCATCTCTAATTCGTATACTCTTCTCTAAATTAGTATTTTAAAAGCTAAAAATATGCAGAATTCTCTACTAATCTATGACATAAACATTAGAGTTATAAATTTTGATTGCTTTATTTAATAAACATAAATACTAGACTTTTAAAAATAATATCTATTCAGAAAAAATAATACTACTGGAAAATTCCTAAACGAAATGTAAGTTATTTTGTTATAAATATCTTTTACATACAGTAAAGTTGTTTGACCCTAAACAAATCTGATCGCAGCAACAAAATCTCAACAACATAATCCTCGGGCACCGATTCGATATCTTTTTACGAACACGCCATCTCGTTCACCGAATCGTTGTTGTTTGACCCCGGTCACATTCGACTACAATTTTAGTGCAGTTTTTTATGCTAGCTGTTTTCATTATTTTCAATTGTTCAAACGACAGTACAGACAAACCGAACTGTACAGTCGTGTACAAAATGCAATATTTAAATGATTGAAAAGTTTGCGAAAGTTTGTATTTTTTCATAAGAAATGCACTATTATTTTCAAGATGTACTTTCGTGGGGTAAAACATTTTGTTTTATTTTTCTACATTTTGATAAATACATATTCTATACAGAACACTACATAATATCTTCGATACTATTTTTCTTGTTACACTAATTTCCATTAACTCTACTGTAGGGTTGGATTTCATATTATTCCAAATTAGTCACATTGAAAAAGTAATGTACACCAGCACGACCGTCAGATTACAAGTTACTTACCCAAAGAGCTGACAATGTTTATCTCCATAAATATCGCTAGGGCTATAAACTTCTACTCACCAAATTTATGAGTCTTAAATCATTCTAGTACAACGGTATATCAAATACTCAATTTAATGGTTTCTATTTTTTTTAATACAAATTATTTGCCATTTATTTGAGATCAAGTTTTGTATAAGTATAATATTTTTTTTAATATATTGTTTTAAAAAAAATATATTAAACGTAATAGACTTACGTTTATACCAACAATAATTATGTAAATTTAAATCCCGGATCGACCAAAGTGATATTTGGTTTTTCAATTTTATATCAGGCCAGAATCTAGAATTTGTATCCGATATGGCGATAGGCTTCCCCTCTATCACATCATGGGACCAATACAAACGGCAAAATGTTTGCACTAGTTTCACCTCTGCTTACCCCTTCGGGTAACACAGTCGTGAGTGTATGCGTGTAAATTGAAATATTGCCAGTAACTATCTTTTCCGATCGTGATCACGTACCAAGTTTGAGTTATCCAATTTGTACAGAAAATTCCTGCCGCGGTAGTAACACACAGTGGCACGTATCATTCAAACCACACGTGAGATAGGAGTTGATAATAAAATTATTTTATTTGAAGCACATAGTACATTATTTTTATCGTAAAAAGAGCTTACGTATCATTTTATAACAGATTATTTAGTATAAAATTTTAAGCCAAAAATTTATATGCTTGTGTAGTTCAAGCGTCTTGAAAGGTCGAATAAAAAAAATAACTATAACTATAATTAAAATTTAGGGAATTAAAAATTAAAATAAACGCGATAAAATAGATAAAATTAATTTAACTTCAAATATTAAATATGGTCTCGCAATCATATCACTGTGACCATGTAGAGAGTACTTCGAAGAAAGGCGCAATTAGTGAAAATGTATGAGGAGTGGCAATCGTAACGCGACAAAGCCTTCAACTTCACTTCACTTAGGAGAGCTACGAAGGTTGATTTCGTGTTTAGTACTGCAAGCCTACACTTTTATTCATTACTTGCTAACACTGTTCTTTATTATTCTTTGTTAATCTATCTCGTCTATTATTATTAAAGGACAGAAAACATTCCCTAGAGGAACTGAATTCGCTGTCAACCTTTAAGAAAAGACTTCGTACTTTCCTAGTGGGTTCTAGAAATGAAATACCGCTAGAGCAGATTGTGTCACAAGGCGGTTATAAGAGATAGAAAGTTACACCGCGCGGAACTGGAATACCAACCATCAACGACTTGAACAGAATTTGACGCTTTATCGTGTGCGATAATGAAACGGCAGGAATAGTTCTAAACAATTCTTTGAAAATACGGTAATATATTTTTACCTCTACCTCGGTGGTGCAGTTGTACGGCTGCATCGCTGATGTCTCGGGTTCGTACCCCGGATCGGCACAGTGGTATTTTTGTTTGTTTTCAACTCGATATCAGCCAGGAGTTTGGAATTCATGCCCTATATCGAACGGAAATACATGCGGCGAAATGTAAATGCACTAGTTGCATTGCATGTTGTCTGCCTACCCCTTCGGGGAATACAGGCCTGAGGTATTGTTTTTTTTTAATGTAAAATATTCCATTGATTCGAAGCATGATTACTCTGTACCGCATGTTACTAGATTTTATTTCAAGAAAGGAAATAAGATTTCTAATAGAATAATAGGTTGAAGATTTGCGAAGGGAACAACCGTACGCGTGCCCGCCGTGTCCTGAATACATTGCTTTCAAACTCCCTTACGTCTGTTTACCATATAAACAAGTTTTACGATATATTAATGACACTTCGTGGCGCATACTACAAAATAAAAACTAGGAAATAACTCAAAAGTAAAAGATCCACATACAATTTTTCAATTTCACTTGATTTTTTATTACTTTTTTAGTTTTAAATACCTTATATACAAAAATCCCAGTTCTGTGTACTTTGATTTAACATATCAGTTAAGGAAATTTAAGATATTGCTTTATTTACTATTACTAACATGCTTAATATAATTTTTTGGTGGCCGATTACATTTTTAGTTTAATTTCATTGACATAGGTATTAATTCCGATAATGAGTCACTTGTTCTATATTGCGTATAATTCAATAGCTTTTTTAGCGATATGCGACACATTAGGCTGGGCCGGGAAATTAAACCCCGAGGGAGGGCGGGTGACCTTTTTGGACATTTTATTACGTAATACTTAATCTTGATTTGAGCAATGTTCCGTACAAGCATTTACTTATAAAAATTAAAAAATCAATATATTATAAAGATAGAGTAGTCGCAGTCATATTCAGATTGTTGTAATAGAGTACTGATAAAATTTAATTTAATTTATATCATTTTCAACAAACAGGTTACCGCTGTAAGCTTGTAGGTACAAAAAGTCAAATATAGTGAAATCTTAAGATAAAAGATTTTTTTAAAAATCTCTTCATTAATTTTTTGCAACAAATCAACAAAGAAATGTTTTAATCATAAAAAGCTAAAAAGATACCTTGAAGTACCCACATTTACCATTATGGACTAAAGACAACTTACCAGCGACGAATTAACTACAGGAAGAATTATGATCAAATGTCTTTAGTCTAAAAAAAAAGTAAAATACGTTTTCGTAATAAATAATTTCATCTCCAGTTACCCAGATGACGGCCAATCATGAAGAATAAATCCGAGAGCTTTATAAAAACGAGCACTTAAAAATATTTCCTCATAAATTCTTTCACATTGTTTTCAAGAAGATTAATAGAATCTTCGTTATTAATGGTTGTTGTAATAAAAGTTGATTGAGTGCTTTGAGGTGAAAAATAACTAAAGCCACGTTTAAAGTCCGTTCATGAAATATAAGACGAGGAAATCCATAGACTGATTTAAAAGACATTTCAAAGTTAGAAATTAAAATACGAGATTTCAGAAAAAAAAATAGTATTTCCAATACGACTTTTTCCTTCCATAAAGACCAGCAACACATTTGCAGAACTTTTGGTATTTTGATTGTTTACCAGAATACCAAAAGAAATATTAAACTTATGTCTAAAAAGTCATTTGTTTTAACCATAAAAAATTATTTTATTGCAATCGTGACTTTAAGTCAGATATTATTAAATGTTATTTTGCAATATAGATTTCGGCCCTTGATGCTAAAAATCACATTATATTGGCTTACTCCATAATATTACTTTGATATGTAAATATGCTTTTATATAAGGTTTTTGTATTTTTCCGAAAGAAGAGTGAACCCTTTGAAAGCATTGTAGATTCAATTTCTCATTTCAAATGCACTGGAATCCTGAACGTAGTCGTGCAATATATATTTTATACCAACTCCGATTTCGTAGTGATGCTCAACGTTTGTGTGTGAAAAGATTTATGTTGTTGTGAATTTTCTTGTATCCACGGTCGTCACATTCCGTTTGCACAAAAGATACTTGTACTACCTGACTGATGATATTGCATTTGAAAATTTTATTTTTAAGACATGTTTCTTGTCTATTAATGAAATATCTACGCGTAGCTCTAGATATAACAAACATAGTAACGCTACGAATGGAATGAATTGATCAATGAGAATTAGGAACTATAATCAGTTTTAAAAAACATACCTCACGCCTGTATTCCCCGCAGGGATGGCCAGAGGTGAAACTAGTGCACCCTTATTTCGCTGTAAATTTTTCCGTCCCATGATGTGATAGGTGGTAAACGTATCGACATATCAGGCACAAACTCTAAGTTGATAGAAAAACCCAAATATCACTTTTGCCCGACTCGAGATCAGAAAACGAGACCTCAGCGTTGCGACCGTACCGTACACGTGATACGTGATACAACTGCGCCACCGATACAGATAAATGTATAAAACTGCGACAATAATTTTCGGCATTAAAATATCAAAATATACATATTTAACAACATATAATTCTTAATATTAGGGATTATAAGATTCATTTGATATGGCGATACCTCGCCCCCTATCACGTTATGGGACGGGGAAAAACATATGGCGAAACGTGGGTGCACTAGTTGCACCTCTGCCTACCCCTTCGGGGAATACAGGCGTGAGATATGTTTTTTTTATGTAAGATTTACGGTAGGGATACACTAAAAATAAAGCCAAGTTAATTTAATCTCGGAGATAATTTGCAGTTTGAACGTAATCGTAATGGATCGTTATTGAGTGAGACTCGGTCGCCGGATGCGCGGCTCCGTGAGTATTGATCATTAATTGAAATCTCCTTAAGACTACTTGACTTTTATTAGTCGTAACATTCAAATATCTCTTTCTGCTTTTATGTAACGATCTTGTACAAAACCACTGTTATTATCCTCTTTGTTTCTAACAATTACTTATAATTAACTCTTATTGTAGTTTCTTTTAACATATTTATTATATACAGGGACAGAACTCGATATCAATCTGACGTAGTGTGAGGATTTTTATGCTACAAAGGAGACAACTAAAAATTTTATTAAAAAAAAATTGAGTGTTTAATAAATAACTTACATCTACATAAGATCTTCGCGTTACTTAATCTATAGCTATGTGTTGAGTGTTCGCTCTCTTTTACTCCACCCACATTACATCTTTTTTCTCTCTCATGTAACGAACTATGCCTCAGTGTGATGCGTCCTTAATGCTTCATATTTGCTTATTATCATATAGGAACCATATAATTTTACTATTTTTTAATTCATACCATATAATATTTTCCGTCAGAATTTAAAATAATACTACTTGTAGTAAATCCATTGTCATCTGAAACAGATGCTCATATGAAGATACGAGCTCTTTGAAATAGGAATAAAATACATTTACTTTAGTAATGGAGCTCAGTACAGCGTATGCGTACAGCTGCTCGTATGTCTACAGTAGTCCTTGTGGCCTTTTGTGTTATCCACGAGACAGTTCCGTACGTTCGGGCTATAAATAGAATGAATAAATGTATTCAGTTCTTGCTGTACATGCATTTGACGTAACATTGTTAACGTATATCTATTTCATCAAATTCATCAAATTACAAAATGAAACTATTAAGTCCAACTTGATGGCTGGCATTCCACCATCGCACAATTTTTATTTAAATGTCTACATCACACGCCTTGTGAAATAATCTGTCTTAAGCAGTATTATCAAACCAATACGATTTAGGGTTAACAGTCACTCGTTCCTCAAGTGACCTCACTATCTTCGACAGGAGCTAAAATAAGCTCTCCTTGCTTTTGAGAAGTGCTTTTAAATGTGTTCTGTTTCCCAAAGGCATTGTGGAAACTTTATGTTTTGATGTTGTGTATTTAATTTTTTTTAATCTGATAGTTTTATGTTGATATAATTCTTTTAACTAAATCATTCACATGTTCATCGGTTAAGGAAAAATTTGCACTGTATTTGTCTTACTTATTTGTCTGGATGACTGAACGTTGGCTATTAAAGTATCGTTTTATCAAAAATATCATCCATCATTGCAAATGGACACTGATGTAGTGTCTGTCTGACCCGGTGGATCCTTTTTCTTTCCTTTTACTTTTTCTAATTCAGCAAATCTTCTTAAATAAAAACAAAGTACAGACCATATACATCTCAGAAATTGCAATTATAATAAAATGGAAAAACGTATTTTTACTTCTCCTTTAATAATACCAGTTCATATTTCCAGTTTTATAAAATAAACAGTTATGCTTCTTTCATACGAACGATTTAAGTAATCTCTATGTTTTACCTACGATTTCGTGTTTTTGTTGTAAAACTGAATTAGTCTGTCAGAAATAAAAAAAATATTGCACACCTATATTCCCCGAAGTGATAGACAAAGGTGCAAATAGTGCACCCCATTTCGCCGTGTATTTTTTCCTTGAATGAGTGATAGGGGTTGGGACTAACGCTATATCGGGCACAAATTTTAAACGTCAGGCTGATACCCGGTCCAGGATTTACGGCAACGGCTTTAACAACTTTGAAAAGTGAGATTTCATTCGATTCCTATTTACTAGGCTGTAAATAATGATTTTATTTTGTTTGTTCTAGAGTGTCATGCCTAACACGGCGGGCAGCGGGTTCCAATGGGACAAACTCTCGCCCGCCGAGTTCCAGCAGCTGCAAGAACTAGCTTCGTGTAAGATGCACAATATATAACTTTTTATATAAAAAAATAACCTGGCGCCTTTATTTCCTTAAGGGGTAAGCAGAGGTGCAGCTAGTGTCCGCTTTTTATATGCATATTTAAATAATACTCTGGTAACCAAAATTAATTTTTCTTAACTCTAGTCAACTATTCATAAATCCGCAGTTGATTCAATTTGTTCGTAAATATATATTGCATTCTAACTGCTTTTCAATTCTAACTCTCTTATTTAAACAAAATTTATCTCGCATTCTCTAGTAACTTTCCAAAAAAATCACTATCTTCGTTTACATCCGCCTTCGAATTGCCGCGACCTTTGCATATTTGATATTTCCAACAGAAATACTCACACGTCAAAATATTATACTTGGCAAACGATCTATCGAAAAACTCAATCTGTGATCCGGTAATTTATTTAATTGTCACCATTTAAATGCAAGAATATATCGAAGTCTTTTTATTAACATTAGCTATTATGATCAGGAAATATATAAAGAGAAAAATAAAAATATATCAAACTAGCAGACCGCCCCGACTACGTACAGGTAACAATAGTTGTCTATACCCAATTAAAAATATATGACATATGACGACAGATTATAAAAGATATTGGAGTGTTGTGTACTAAACTAACTTACACCACTATCTTTGAGAAAATTACGGTACTTTTAAATCATGATAACTTTATCTTGCAAGGAAAATATAGATGTTATTTATATTTAAAAAAAAACTCTAAAAACCTAAAAAAAATTACATCTTAAGTTGCGTCCTTAATATAGATAGACTGATTAATTTCACAGTTCATCGAATAATAAAATACTTGAGTTCAAAAATTTACTTACTGCAAATTTTTCAAATTTCAGATTCAACTAAGAAACTGCAAAATGTGCTCAACGAATTCTGCGAGGTCAAAAAGCAGAGTCCAGATGGGGTAAGTCTGATTAAGAATGGATATTAAGTAATTGGGGTAGCGCAGTAATTTAAAGTGGGTTGTGACTACCGACAGTGAGTTTCTTCTCCACTTTTTATGGCCTGTCTTGAACTTCAAGCTCCTCTCCTGTAGTCGTTCTAAATCTCATTTTTTCAGCAATACAGGGAACGGCTGACTGGAAAGAATCCATGAAAAAATCACATAAAGCATGGACAATTAAAGAAATATTTAAATTTCGAAATAAACATTTTCCGCTACTCACGCGTTCATTTTAAAAGTTATTGAAAAAGTACATTTTAGTTTCCGCAACAATTATTACTACGCTCGAAATATTTTCAAATATTCAGCCACAGAGTGGATATTCAAAAACGGCTGGGTATAAAGTGGAAAACTGCTATTTAAGCTTTTTTTTATTTGGAATGTAACAACCCTCAAAATGTTGAAGTGCATTTGGATTTAGGTTTTTATTTATTTTCCAACCAGTGCTTTACTTATTATAATATGTTTGATAAAAAAATGAAAGATACCTCATGCCTGTATTCCCCAAAGGGGTAAGCGGAGGTGCAAACTAGTGCACCCACATTTCGCCGTATCTTTTTCCGTCTCAAGAAGTGGCGACCCTACAGCCATATCGCCAAAGTCTTGGTTAATATTGGATTGAAAAAAAAACCGATATCACTTTACCCGACTTGTGATTCAAATCTGAGACCTCAGCGTTGCAGCCGTCCGTAATACAACTGCGCCACCGAGGTAGGTGACAGTTAACATGGCAAAATCGGTTCTAATAATACTTTTATTGCTCAAAAGTTACAGTGCCCAGAACTAACAAAGACAACTTTTTATAACATTTTTTAAAAAACTGTTGTTTTTTTTAAAAGCTAGAATATAAAAGACAAAAAATTAGAACAGTAATATAAATTCTTTCCGTCCTCTAATGCCCTTAGTGGCATTCCTTAGCTTGCGGGGCCATTGTGAACCTTAGCGTAATATGCAAATGTTTTTCTTTTCTTGGTCGTCTCCACCATATTCCACATTTGTTCTGAGCCTATTCAGATAATCATTGTAAATTGTACTTTATTTCAAAACCCAAAGAGCCTAGATTAGATTGTTTGCTTCTCTTTTGTGCTTTTCAATATCACTGTTTTCCTTCAATGTCAAACTCAAATTTTTTTGCTTCAAATAAACTAAGAAAAACCAGTATTTGTGCATTGATAAATAGAGCATTTATACTACATTGATTACAAATTAATATTTTTCATTTTAATGTAGAATAATTTTAAAGGTTTACAATCAATTTAAGCTGCTCATGTTTCAAATCACTTAAATCAACAAGATATTAACGTGGCGGCAAAGTGACGACGTTAGTGACGCTATTAGTCACTTAAATCACCTCCCACGAGCAATACGCGCTCCCTCGGGGCCCTATAACCGCGGACGGCGTGTCACCGTAGCAAATTGCCGGTAATATTTCACCATAGTTGTTATAATCGCTACCCGATATGTATTAATAATTGATTGGTTACTTCATTCTTGTATTCGTTGAAATTTCCGCACATCAAAAAGTTCATTTGAATTCTCATATTATAGTTTTGAGACGTTATCCATAAAGTGGACATCCCTAATCCATTTATATTACCGTAAAGTATGATAAGATGATTTAATGGAGAAGGTAGATAGGAAAAGGAAATATCTTTTTTTTATTATCCCTTCCTCCGTCTACTAAAAGTTTGCAACGCGTCTGCAGCTCATTAGCTTTTGTGATTGCCTACTTCTATAAAAATCCACTTTGTACTTCTCTTGAGGTTTTAATGTAGTTGAAATAATCCAGTATCAGTAGATTTAATTTCATTTAAAATAAGTAAAGAAAGCAGTATTAAAATAAATATTAGAATTTTATAAATAATTATCAAAGGTCAACAACAAAAGTATTACAAATGTTATGTAAGGAGGTTGCATAATTTATAGAAGATGAAGGTCTTATTGACAAAGATTACGGTCGAGGATTATGCCTCACTGGGATTTGAGGCTTTATCTTTAATATTGTGGCGCCATGCTGATCGTCCCGGCATAACCTCTTACAGAATGTATGTTAGTTACCGACAGATTGTAAACTTCGCCAGTACACGATTTAACTAGGCCTACTAGAAACAATCAGAAAACTGTAACATAAAATTCAAGGGCGAATTAATAAGTAAAAACCAAATATGATATGTTAGGCAAGTTATTCTAGTACGAATAAAATTGACCATAGACGTCACAAATATTGTAATTCAAGAAGTTTGTGATAAATTTTTTTATTATACTGGCAGCGAGCACGTCTTTCCCAAATTAAAATGTCGACAAATAATGAACCTTATGACGTTAGGCGTTGATTTAAATTTCCTTTGTATCTATTAAATCGATTGCATTTACAGCCATGACGTCATACAAGTTAGAGGGGATCGAACCATATGACGTCAAACATAGCGTACTACGGTAAGGTTTAATTCATATAGACTTTAAAAACGTTTTTACATCTTTATTTTCATGCTATGAAGGGTAGGATACTTTTCCAACGAGATGTGTGAAACATTTTAAATGCAAATGTAAGTGGTTTTTGTTAGAACTAGTAAGCTAAAAAATATCCTACGAAAATATTAAAAGCATAAGTTTTAATCATTTTTTTTTCTTTTCATTCTTAAGCTATAACGTATTATCATAGACTACTAACCTAAGTTCTATTCAAATAAAGAAAAAACCATACTTCACGCCTATGTTCTTCGAAGGGGACATAGGCGTGAAGTCTCTATAGGTCTTCCCCAATGCTTTTTACAACACGCTTCTTCCGCTTTCCTCATTCAGCACTTCCTGCCTTTTTGACGTGGTCTTCAGCTCATCTGAATGAAGGGCGCTCCACACTTCCGGTAGCTATTGTAGTTTCATATAATAAACATACCTCACGTCCGTGCACCCCGAAGGGGTAGGCAGAGGTGCAACTAGTGCAACCGTGGGCCGTATGTTTTACTAAAAATCAGTAAAATTACTAAAATGTTATCAAGGTCTTATCCTACATAACTTTAACCTTTGGTATATAAATAGAAACAGATATGAAAAAAAATGTTAGATTTCCATTGTTAGAATCCGAGTGACAGGAATAGAACAAATTCTATTTGTGGAAATCAATGAAAACTTTTTGGCAACGATTCAATAATAACGTGAATGGAATCGTAAATGGACTGTAGTAATATCATTAGGTACGATATAGCCTTACCATCATTTAAAAAACAGTAACATTGGAATAATATAACTGAAGTCTGAAGAAAAATAGGTTCAATTTTACTTTTAAAAGCTTAAAAAAATTGTCCATCAAATAAATTATATTCTGATAGGGTTACATTCATATCAAGGACAAAACTAATACAAAAGTAAATATTGAGATTCTCGTAAGTAAATAAAAACAAGTAAAATAGTTTGTAATGTTTGGAGATTGGAGTACACTTCGGTCCTAAACAAACACTGCCCTTTGATAAAAAAAAAAATAGACATTTTCCGTTTCGTACTTCCTAAAAACAGATTTCCATAGTATTATGTGATGTATAAACATTTTATAATAAATGTTGTACCAAAATTAAAGCAAGATTTGAATAGAAAAAATAGGTTTTAGTCTTTTGATTTTATTGCTTCCTATTAATGCACAAATTGTGTCAAATTCAAATCTTACGGTAATTTAGGGACATCCTTAATAACGATGGTAGCGAAAATAGGAAGTGTCAACTCAATTGAGTAGTAAACTCGATGGGTAATAGAAAATATATTGTTGCAGGCTTCGATGAGGCCTGTATATTTCACAAGCGTGTAAATACAAAAATATTTTATCACATTTCTTCTTTTCCGAGAAGGAGGCCGTCTGAACGGAATGCTGGTATAGGAATTTAATATAGGGAAGGAAATGAAAATTCACTTCAATAAATAAATTGATTCGCATTCATTCTTCCAATAGCTTTCTTTGTTTTTGTCTTCGGGGAAATGCTGAATTTCCAGGATCGACCGTCTTAAAATAATAAGGTCAAGGATACACGGGAATTATTTGATAACAAAATTAAAGCGCCGTATAACAAATTAAATAATTAAAAAAATATTCCTATATGTATAATTAATAAACTTATGGAATGCAGCTTAAAGATACTTCTGCACTTCGTCTGAAACGACTTCTCTTCTAGTGAGCTGGCCTATAAGCCGAACTCATCCATCTTTCTCTCTTTTCCTTACAGTCCCTCCTTTTCCGACGCAAAGACTGACAAAATTTAATAAAGAAGGAAACCCGCCACAACGCAATAAATGACGCAAAGAGAAGAGTTGCTCAGCGCGAGATTGTCTTTCGACGCCGTTGGTTTAGCCGTAGTATTGAGAAAAAAATTCATACATATTTTGGGGACATAAAAGGGCGTGGAAATTAGGCCTGACACTGGGTAAACTATCATACATCTGTCAGATTACAACACTTCCTAGAATTAGTCAGCTGTTTAGAGATTTGCTAATTTGTCTCTTTCAGAATTCATTTTATTCTTTATTTATTTATCTACATTGAACTATACATTTACTAGGAGTACTTTAATAATTCCAAGCAATTAGTAGCGAGCTCGGGCTGTCTTATCCGACCCAAATATTCCAATACTAAATATGCAAGGCACGTTTTCTATCAACAGAGCCAAGTGGCGTCATTTGATTGACAAAGTTAGAAAACAATGCTAACTTAGGGGCAACCACTTCCTTGAAGAATTCATTAATGTAAAATAGACTCAAGTCCAATGTATGTAAGAGTTATTTTCGCCCTTGGCTAAAATTAATTAGACTTCCTTGTATTATTTGGACCTATTTTATACTTCGAACAAAAATATGCTAATTTTGTCAAAGTAAACAAACTCTTAATTAAGAAAGTGAAAACAAACAAGACATTCGGTCCATGAAAAGTTTTATATAAACTGTAGCTTCAATATTTTTCAGCGCTTTGTAATAAGTAATTAATAAATTTTAAGGCTGCGAGTCATGTCGTTTAACTGACAAGGAAAAGTATACCTCACGAATGTGTTACCCGAAGGGATAGGTAGAGGTGACATGTGAGAAGTGGCAAGCCCATTGGGCACAAATGCAGAAGTAGGCAAAAGTTGTGGTTTTACCTGGCTTTCTTCACTTCTATTTGCATTCTTCAATGAAAGCATGCTCGTTGACTACGGACCATTAAGTCTATCTCTATCTATCCTAGTTAGTTTTTAAATCTAGACCTTAATTTTTATTTTAGACCTTAATATTATCGGTGTAAATTAATACGCAAGTTTACCACAAAATTAATTATTTAAAGCTCCTCAAATAGTGAATTTTCTACTCAAATGCGTAAAATAGTCATTAGTCATTCGCTCCGAAATTCATTTCCTTTAACTTTCCAACTTTATAAGTCGGTAAGCGAACAAAGCAAAGCAGACAATTCGTTATAAAGTTCATTCCTGACTTTTATCACGAGATTTCTATTCTGATCTTTTTAATTTGTTCATTAGTTTCCAATACTAACTAGTGATGTAAAAAATTTTCTACAGAGATTTTTTCTACAGAGAAAAAAAAACAATTAATTCTACAGAGAAATAAACGAACCATAGATGTAAATTGGCCTTCAAAAATATACACACTAGTGCTCCCTGAAGGGGTTGGCAGAAATTCAAGAAGTAGTCCTACTTTTTATTCTGTATCCCGTCGAATGATCTGATACTGATGATAAAATTATTAATATAAATATAATTATTAATATTGTTGTACACTTTCCCTTATCGTTTAAAGCTCAATAATTACATAATAATGAAAATTTCGAATTTACAATCGCTATTTTATAATCTATTCCCTAATTTATCGGATATCTCAACTTCGTATAACTGCGTCACAGCTCGTGCGTCGGTCGCCGTGACGTCACGGTATGTCGCCACTGTTTCTATATCGCTTACTATTAAGTGTTATCGACATCATAATATTTTACGCAACTATTCATGAGTTCAGGGCAAATGTCGATGACGTCATTATAAGTACATCGACCTTTTGGTAATCTCGATTCAACGAGCACGATTACATTCGAGTAGATTATTACCATATTACTTAATATAGTGTACGAAACATTCTAATGCGTCGAACGCTAATCTATGAAAATTATGCTAACAGTATAAAGTTGGTCTCAATAAGCTTTAAGACTACCTATAAACATTTGCAAGGATCAGTGAATCTGTAGATGTATTAGCAGCCTTTGTGCGGGACAATGAAGAAAAGATAAGAAAAAAAAAAGAAAGACGGAGAGATAGTTTTCGAGTCGGGGAGATAGACGTTTTTACGGCTGTTGTTGCTCCTTAAAATTTATTTATTTAATGATATAATATTGTTATAAATCCTTTGATAATTTTGTACTAGCATTCAAAAACTTCATTAACTTATCAAAAACTACATAAGTATATGAGCATATTAATAATAATGTACATAAAGCTGAAAGATAATAATTTAATGAAGTCTCTGAACTTAATTATTAGGTTTAATTACATGCAAAGCGAGCAGCTTCATCAAAGGCCTGTGGAAGCTTCTGAGGACTCTCGCCTTATCGCTTCGGTGGACCACTAATTATATTACAAGCTTACGAGTAGTTACAGGTTGTTTGTAAATAAAACACTGCGTTTGACTACAAGTAGATTACTAACGCCTGTCTGAAAATATGTTGACAACATATTTTATATAGTGATATATTAATAGTGTGCAGTATAAAAGACCTAAGTTATATATGTAGTTTTTATATATATAGCAGAAATTTTTAAAAACTTAAAAAACATGTGACTTAAATGTATTGAACGTTATTAGTAATGTTTTTAGATTACAAACCGCTTCCTAGAAAACTCTTTTACGAAACCCTAATGTATTGCGTTTGTTCAAAAAATATTAATGATATTTATGTTTCCATGTCAAACAAACGTATTAATTTAAAATTCATTAATCACGCAAGCAACGCTAACATTACCAAAAGTTTATAAGCGAATCGTACACCAAACAAAACAATTCTGACGGAAGTCCATTCCGTGAAAGTAAACAACGCTTTCTCCAATGCGAAATGTGATCTCGGTCCATTTGCTTAAAGTTTGTTCCCCTTAAATCCATTATATTATATTCCTTTGGCCTATTTTGACGTCAAAATATTGAAGCTATGCAAATAAGATCTTTGTTAACTTAACAGCGTCAAGGAAAATGTTTACGTAAAAAGAACAATAATATTTTTAACAAGATCGAAGTTTTTCTACTTAAAGCAAAAATTTTGGGTGTTCCCATCTCAAGTTTACTCTGATGGAAGGACATCTCAGAATAAATCAGAATTATAGAGAGGAATGGTATCAGTCAAAATTATACGGATAAAAAATAATTTAAAATGATAAGGTGCTAGATATAATGGCAATGTTGATTGTCACCGAAGAAAATGTGCACTCCGTCAGTTTATAATCGGGCTGGACATATGCAAACTATCAACAAATTATAAACTGAATGAATTATTCAAAATTTGAGTTGTCAAAAATAAACAGTTGCTTTAAACAATATTAAATAAAATACGTCTTGATCTACAGGAAGGAAGTAATAAAAAGAAAAAAAACTAAATAACAATTTACATTCCCTGACGTCGGTGTGCGCATTTATTTCGTTTATTATAAAAGATCGCGCCATAACATTTTACTTGCCTACGCAACATCCGAGAAAGCTTCTTTGACGTCACACTAATATGACCAAATAATAGGACCCTACGCTTTTATTCTTCCCTCAATCGCTCATTTCACAGTCGGCATTCGGCGCTTTGCGAGAGAAAATATTTCTCATAAAATATATGTTTAATATTGTGACAATAACAAGGTATGTAATAATAATAATGATATATTAATGCATAAGATTTGAATTTACATGAAGTTTCACTACATAATTGTTGATTTTATATAAATTATGTTACTGTATTGAAGAACGTATATGTTATTTCGGTATAAATGTTATTCTACATATAAAAAGAAAGCGGTAAGTACTAAATATTTTTATTTAGTTTTTCAATTTAAATTTCTAAATTTTATATTTTTAGATTAACACTTAATATGTAAATAATACAATAAATATAATAAACAAAAAAAACGATTTTCAATTATATATGTCCACAGTTTTAAGGGTCGCGTATATTTTTAATTTCACTAAATGATATAAACTAACCGTACTCCTAAATTGCCGCAAAAGGAAATGTCACGGACCGAGCAAAAAGTTTGTCCATTAGGTGCGGCGCGGAAGTAATCATGTAACGTGAATGAGTCGGTAGAACTTAATGACGCCTGCTCTTGATACTTCGTTTAACGTTTTACTGCGACTTAATCCAAGTTAGTTTAATTCGAATTCTTTGTTGACTCTTATAATTAATATTAATTATCTATCATAAAAACATTATATATACACTGTATACATTGTGTTGTTATTGTTCTCTGTATCAAATAGATAGTGTCAAAATAAACTCCACGTCGGGGAGGATTCACCCTCGAGGTTAAAATTTGATACGGTTCCAATTATCCAAAACAAACTTATTTTAATTGATTACTAACATTATTTTAAACCTATTATAACATTACCCTGGCAACCCATAATGAAAATGAAGCTATGTTTCTTTCTATCTCTCGGGAACACTATTTCTGGGATAAATGAATACATAAAAGCCTATTCGTATGAATACAACGTAAGCATTTCACTCATCATCTTCACGGCAATTAAAAATTACTTTCAATTAAATTCAAGTAAATAAATGGTCAGGTTACAATTGAACGAATGCCGCGTACTAATCACTGCAGTGCTTAAAATAGTATTCCCAAACCGCAATAGCGCAATGAAGAGAGCATCCCGACTGACGCTGTGCAGGATTACTGAATCTATATTTTGATGTTAGCTTTGCGAGCTTACCTAACGTACGATATAAATAAATCAATAACAATATTTTCAATGGGGTTTTTTGTATAAAACTGGAATTCCTATCTCCTATAGGCTTTGTAAGTTCGAATCTCAGTGTTTTTAATATTTCAAGTTATTTATTTTTGGTGTTTTTATTTTTTATTCCTACCTAATCCAATGTGATAATTGTATATTTTACGTCGAAAGTGGCGTTCGTTGCACTACTGCAAACCCCTTCGTGGAGCACATGGGGTGAGTGTTCGTAATTTGGACAATATTGGAAAAAATGTAAAACTATAATTTTAATTAAGTTGAATTTTAAGATATTCGATTAAATTTGAATAGTGTCTAGTCAACACAAGACGGTATGATACTTTACTTGAAACTTTCTCTTAGAAATGAAAAAAAGACATAAAATATTGCTTTGATACCTTTGTACCAAACTTATAGCAAAGTCCTATAAAAGTGTAGGTGAAACTTTACATGTAAATTGTGCCTTTGCATTTGCGAATTCAACTCGTCGCCAGCGAAATATTCAAATGGAGTTTTTACGTTTCAGCTGAAATTCCTTTTCGGTTGTAACATTCAGTGCTGTTATTTTTGTTACCTTGGGCAAACAAAATAACATACACTTATTTTATATACACTATATTTTACGAAATATTCCAATAATAAGACGCCAATCTAGTAAATAATGTATTGAATAAAATTGGGAAAGAACTACAAAGCTACAATTGCATACAATAACTTCATTGATCAATAAGATAAATTAATCGGATATCCATCAATTTCTCAAAAATGAAGAAATAACTAAATAAAAAAATAACTCTTTTCTTTGATTTCTCGAATTTTTTGAATTCGACATCAGTTTGGAGTTTGAAATATGTATCACATCATTGGATGGAAAACATACGACAAAAAATGCACTAGTACCATCTCTGCCACCCCTTCGGGAAACACAGGCGTGTGGTATGATTAATTATTAAAAACATAAAAATATACGAATTTTTATGGAACATTATATTTCAAAGAGGATATAAAACTCCTTAGAGATAAGACGGAAAAGAAAAAGTCGTGTCTTTATGTGAAACTTTACGGCCTTCAATAACAAGATGTTCAGTGATAGCTTTTATTAAAATATTTTATTATTGCCCATTTAAGAGGCTCTATTTATAACAGACGTCTTTAACTAGCCTCTGAAAGCCTTCATTACAATAAATAAATGGAATATTTCAGCTTTCATTATTTAAATATTATTATATATTAATTGTACGATTAAATACTTTTACCTAATACTTACTAGTAAAAAATAATAGAAAAATGGAATTAAATAAGGCTACCTACGTACATCGAAATATTACTTGATATAGACAATGTCATGGTCAATAGCTAGTATAATAAAAGTCCGTCCGAGTTAGTAGTAATTCTATATAATCCTGTATAAAGTGTTTAACTAGATTCATGTCTGCGTGTCCTTTAAAAATATGCTGTCTTTTTGTATGCAGATTTATATTTGAATTGCAAATCCCATTTCATTTCGTCCGTCCTCGGCGGTATGCTATCGAACCGAGTTTGTGATTACCATTCAAACAGAACCACATCTTGTTTAGACGCGTCGCATTTCTAAAGCACAGACATCTTTGACGCACGATTAATTGTACTGCCAATTATTGGTATTGTCCAGCGCAATGTTAGATAATGCATATGATAGATATGTACCAAAATACTTCTAAACAATGGCATTATACTAGGATTGTAAGACGATTTATTCTTAGATAAAAAGGGTGCTTACATCGAAACATATTGTACTAGAGTAGTAATGAAAAATACTTGAAACATTTTGGTCACTTTAAGGTTAATAAATAATCACTCACCAGCTTTAGATCGCTATCTATTAAAAAGAAACACAAATCCTTAAGCTTATTTGACGCTTAAGAGCAAGCGACTGAATAAAGTACAGCACTTTAACACTTGCTTAGTAAACACTTAGTAATAGGGCAGTGCAGCTCTATTACTATATCTCTATGGCCTCGACGTTAAGTTTGAAAACAGCGCCCTTAAACATCTGCGACAGCACGCGCTGCGTCACCGACATATAGTGTGCTTTAGACCATAAAATCCTGTAGAGATAAATTATTCTTCGAGTCAGCGATGAGTTTTAATAGGAAAGAAAGATAGCAAATAAAAGTTCATGCGTCAAAGTTCCATAGAAACTTTGTGTTCGGAATTTTGATTAAAACCGAAACACATTAGCGTCCTCGTACATTCCCTTTTAAATGTACGTAATTATTTAAACACGTAAAATGTTATATCTCAGTACGTGAGACGGGAAACGATGTGTTTGTAGCGTGTTAATTACTTTTCTAAATTAGAAACGGGGATAAACCATAGACATGTGCTCAATTTTAAGCCCAATATATTCTTTATAATTATTATTTGTACTCGATCGCTGTACATAGAATGGATATAACTTTTTTCTATAAAACATTAAATGAAAGTTAAACGAGTTATACTCTAATACATAAAATGAGATAAATTAGTGGAACACATTCTCGGGTGGCTGTCAAACAAGGAGTTTTTGATAAACTGTTATTTCCATATAGTCTCTCACAATAATGTTTACTAATCAGGCGTAAGTCATGTTATTTCGCCAATTAAACCGGCCCATTAATACAAGATGTTGTAGGCCATATCACCGTAAAATGGATTGTTTGTATCGAATGTTATCTCCATCTATTTTACCTTTTTTTGGATAAATAAAGTGATGGGTTTTCTATATGCAAATGTGACTTACTGTACATTTATGGAGGCGTTTTTCAAATTTACAGAAGCTTTACGGCCTATGCACAATTCATGATATTTATTTCGTTATTCGTTGGAGTTGTTCGCTGTACACGAACCCGCAGCATTCCGCACTTAAGCTAAAACATTAATTTCGTTTGATAATGAAATTTAAGATTAGAAATTTTTCTTTGTTAATTAAAAATTGTTAAGTACTGTCTTCGTTTATAGTTCCGTGGACGAGGACACAGTATACGCTGTCCTTACTAAAAGCAAAACGTACTCCGTAACCGTAAAGTTGAAGTAATGGTGATTGGTGACCGACTCCCTTATCTGTTTCCATTAGCGCTAATGTAAACAACGTGATACTTGTTTTAACTTGATATCGAAGCCTTATAAAAGCCTTTAAAGTGACATAAACTTTGCAATTTTTATATAATAACTTTGTTACTGTAACTTGTAACTTTGCTTGTATTGTTTATTGTTTAAATTTATTCGTAAAATTTTCCTCCTACTGTTTCCTATCAAAAATAAACATTAATAGAACATATGGAAAATTTGCAAGTCATTTTATGAAAGGATACCTAATGAGTAAGGAAAAATGTGTTTCACTCATCACACAAAATAACAAATATTTATCCTTCCTTGTTAAGACCGGCCACTAATTCAACATATTCTGTTACTAGGCCTGACAAAGTTTGAAGTTTACCTCTTTTGATGAAGTAGCAACACAATGAGTTTATTCATTTAATCACAAATATCACACTGACTCTATCTATCTCTCTATATACGATAAATATCTAGTTATTTTAAAGTTTATCCTCACATCCACCACCACACGTCCACATCTAAATGTAGAAACTCCCCCTGGTGTTAAATACGGATCCATAACTCAGTTGGAAAAGCAATCACAAACTTTTTCTATGCAATTGCACACGCCGAGTGAGGCCGAGTGAGGCAGAGTGAGGATCGGAACGAGATGGAAACTTATAATTGGATTTTATTAATGCGTCATTGCAAACATAACAGCGCCTATCTATTTCACAAAGGGATGGGACAGCATAATGTATTATCATAGGTAAATATAAATAATTTAGTATGAGTGACAATTATCAATCGAGAATTTTTTTCACAGTATTAATTGAAAAACTAGCGAATGCATAATGATAAATTTCGAATACATTTCAAGAAAATTTCTTTACGTATTCAATTAATTTAAAAAATCCTAAATAGACATTACACATTAATAAAAGAATAGTCTTAAATGAAAGACAATGGAAACTAAATGAAACTTTCAAATGAATATTGTAGTATCGATTTCATTACAGTCGGCACTCGGATTGCGAAAACAAAATGTTAATTAACTTTTGTTTTTTATTAAACGACACAACGCTGTAATTAAACGCTAAGTTAAAATATCCAACAGCGAGGCTGAATAGAGATATCAGAATGACCAATTCCTATCTCCATTTCAACAATCTAACGGTCTCCTAGTCCTTATCTTATACCGCTGTAATAACAGACTCTACTTCTGTATTGCGGGCTATACTACTTTAATATTTTTAAATAACTATTCTATGTGTATTATGTAGTTATTGTTCAATCATTGAAATACAAATTTCAGTGATTGTAGATTCAGGTTTTAAAGTTTATAATTTTTTTTATTTCGAACTTTTCAAAGAAAAATAACACATACAAAAAAGGAATGATACCTCTGGTTATCATAGCTGGCTGAAGACAAGAAGACATGTAAATTGTATTGAAAAAAAAAAACAAATATAGTGGACCTTAGTCGCCATTGCTCAGTCTATGGTTGTTAAAAGCAATATAAATTCATGACCTATCAATAAATGTATGATGTTTTACGACCGTAGTGGATACAATGAACACGCGTTTCATTTGCAGCCTATTTCGCTATTCATAGTTCGACGACTGTTTTATGTTTGTACATAAAATAAAAAGTTATTTATACTCATATATACTTACATGAGTTACATTCTTCTTTGTGTTTGTTCACAAAGCTCAAATAATATTACTACGTTTCCGTAATCAAATGAAAATAATAGATACTACGGCTTAATAGTCTAAGTTTTATTTTGTTTTACAGACAAACTGAAGTAAAGAGTGTGTTGGCGACGAAGACCGTTAACCAAAATAAGGGATTTTTAATTTTACAAGAAAATGGTTAATGGATGATTTTAGAA
>JAABKM020000011.1:2286961-2306493 GCA_016277805.2 Papilio aristodemus | reverse complement strand
CTGCGACCCGATGCCAATAAAAGAATTGTGGCAGTGCGACAAGACACTTCAAACAAACTGTGCAGATTTGGATTTGTCTCTCTCAAAAATCGAATAACTAACCTTGCATCCCATATCGGCAACTTAAGAGGCGCCGGCCTAGCTAAAGCTATAGCTTTAAGCATATGTTTAACTAACTTATTTGAAGAAATCTGTATGTTAGAGAGAGTTTCACAAACAGTAGATATAACTGATTTATGAACAAGAATAGAACGATACGCTAAACCATCTGTAAGACAAAGTTTCGCTAGGTATCTAGCCACGTTCTCCGGTAAAGGATGCCTAAAATCCAAATGATTTTGTAAACACCACTGTGACCACTTGTTCCATATGGGGATATATGTTCTAAATGTTGAAGCTCTCCAACAATTTGAAAGAAGCTGCTTCTCTTCAGGTGTCCAATCTCCTGTCAACGCGTCCCACCCAAAATTAACCAAGCCTCCAGCTGAAGGTTGTGAACTTGGGCTGGGGGATGGCCTGTCGATGTTTCTATTAGAGTTGATTCCAGATCTTGTATTTTTACTGGGCGTGCTAGGGCCCGACTCTTCAGGTCTGGACGCCAAAAAGGCTTCAACCACTTGGGTGCAATTATCACGAACTTCCCTAATGCATCGTTGAGGTGGTGCAGTACACGGGGCAACAGGGATGGCGGGGGAAATATCCAAGCGAGGTTGTAACTCCAACGTCTGCTGAACGCGTCGTGAAAGCAGGCGTTCAAGTCTGACAAGTCGAGAGTAGCATAGATTGACACAACATGAGCCTCTCGAGACGCAAATAGGTCTATCTCTGGTCTTCCCCAACGGTCGAATAACCTTGATGTTGCTTCGCTCAATAGGTGCCACTCGGAGCCGGTGCGATTTCGTGAGAGGTGATCGGCTTCTGTGTTGTATCGTCCCGGTAAGTGGTGAGGAAGCAATACAACGTTTAAGCTGTCTGTCAGTGTTAGAAGATCCTTTGTCAACTTTAGAAGTTTCGCTGATCTTGTTCCACCTTCTTTCTTTATGTACGACACCACTGTTTGATTGTCGCTTTGCAGTATTACAGTGGAATTTTTGAGGACTTGTTTTTGTGCCGAAATTGAGGCAATTACTGCGTACATTTCTTTCATATTGCAATGCCATTTTAATTGATGTCGCTTCCACTCGCCCTGAAGAACTGTGCTGTTTATCAGAGCACCCCAAAAAGCGTCTGACGCATCCGTTATTACATAATTCACTGGTCTTTGCTTGTCGTGAATTGGGGATGTCCGAACAACATTGGCATACCACCACTTCAACTCCACTTGTACTTCGTCTGTTAACAAGATTGGGTGTTGAGAACACTTCGGAAGCAAGTGGGAGTTGCGCTGCAGCGTACGGCAATGCAACCTTCCCCGAGGGGTGATGAAGGTTGCGAAGTTGAGATACCCTAAGAGGCATTGCGCCTGCTTGAGGGTCCAACTGCCGGCTCTTAAGCGATTTGAAAGGCACTTGCGAACTTTGTCTATCTTGTCTAAGGGTAAACACTTTACGTTGATTTGTGTATCCCAGACAATTCCAAGAAATTCCAGTCTCATCACTGGAACAAGAATGGATTTTTCTTTGTTGATGTGCCAGCCCAAGGATGTTAGGAATTCTAAAACGACTAGAGTTTGAGCTTCCAGCGTCTCTCTGGATTGATTTACTATCAAAAAATCGTCCAGGTACACTACCAGACGCAGGCCCTGGCTGCGAAGTATTTCGGCAATCCAGTTCGTGACCGAAGCAAACATCCTTGGTGCTGCCGCCAAACCAAATGGAAGGCACGTCATCTGTAGCAATTGGCCCATGTAACTGAGGCGCAAAAAACATCGATGACTTTTTGCAATCGGTAGATGATAATAAGCTTGGCTGATATCGAGTTTTACCATCCAATCGTTTGTTTGTAAAAACTTTGGCATCTTGTGGACATGAAACAGGTGGAAAGTTTTCGGTTTGATAAACTGATTTACTGCTTTTAAATTGAAAATGACTCTGTTCTGTCCGTTTCTCTTCGTTATGATGAACAAGGGGGATATGAAAGAGGGGGTTAGCGGAGCCTGTTCGAGAACTCCCTTTAAGATCATCTCTTGAATCTCTGAAGTCATAACTGTAGAGACTGGAGTCTGATAATTTTGCAAAATATCTTTTGTAGGGAAAATTAGTTTCGGGGTTTGATTGAAAGGTATTCGGGCTGCTGAAATTAGGGTGAGAATGGATCGAGGAGGATTGAATTTGGCCCAGACGTGGAGATATTGTGCCAGACAGCCGCCCGTGAACCTTTGCGAGTCATCTTTGTTTGTATTCATAGTCCTTTCGCCCCCCCTTTTTCTTTTTATCACGTTGGTCAAGGTTACGCTTTCCGTGATTTTTGAGTTGTTTTGTTGTCTTAGTACGAAAAAATTTTTCCTTAGAGTTAGATGGGATTGGAGATGTTTGTCTCACTGACGATTTCTTAACATATTCTCTTGTCTTAGATTTAATATTCTTCTCTAACTTGCCCGTGCCACCTATTTTTTGTAAATATTCAAATAAATTTTGTGGGTTAAACATGTACTCAGCAGAAGGAGGAATATTTTGAATGTCATCACGTATATATTTCTCTTTTAAATTAGAAAGAAGCCCTTTTCTGCGATTTTCAAGAGCTTCTGCACGTTTCCCGCAAATTATTTGTAAAATGTCGTGTGACACGGTTTTATAATCCGAATTACTTCCAAATAACTGCTTTAACTTTTCGTGAATTGACGTAGAAGATAGATTAGCGTCTTGATGGGCAGACCAATCTATTAAATGCTTTAAAGCCTTATTTAGTATCTCGTTTTGTTCTAAAAACGCATTTGATAAAGCAGCGAGACTACGTTCGAAATTAACAGACTTTATACGTGTAAGCGGTTCTTCTAAAAATCTAAGCTCCTCGTTTACTTTTAGTTCAGAAAAACCAGGGGACGCCACGTATTTTTTCTGCACTTCCGCATAACGTACCAAATTCCAATCGGGGCAATTAAACCTCTGCAAGTTAGATAAAGTCGCAACCCGTTCAGGGATAGATTTTGGCACCGGAGGTTCCTTAACGGACACGTTCAGTTCCGTAATGTCGCCTATTGAAACAGGAGTAGATAAAAAGGAATCGTTAAAGGTGTTCTGAACACCTGATGGTCCCATGGCCACTTTGGGAGTAGCAGTATGAAGTAAAGATGAGCCATTTGCTAAAAATATATTATTCAAAGAACTCACCAAATGATGAGATAATAACTCAAACCTCTTGTCCATGATCTCGAAAATTTCTTGAGACGAGGTACCTTTACAACGCTTTGGGTACGGCTCCTCACTGTCCCCCGAAGATGAAGAACGAGAACTCGATCTGTTTGAACTCGCTAGGGACTCCTCCGGTTTTGATTCATTACACTTGCGATCGCCCAACTGAACTGTTGGATTGGTTTTATCACACATTTTTAAAATCACGCGACGGAATTTCAAAATTTAGATATAACTTTCTACTTTGTTCTCAAAAGTTATAAAATTTTAAGGTTTTTTTTTTTTTTTTAAAAAAAAAGAACACGACAACCTTCCGGTTGAAAAATGACGCAACAATGACACAAATTGGTGGCTTTCTGTGATTGGCTTTCTAAGTTTTAGAGACGCGTTCGCTAGAGGCGCTGGGGTTAGGGCTGCGAGAAGGCGCGCAGGCAGGAGCAGGGCTGTCACGAGATGGAAATGAACGACACACCTGAAGGAAAGAAAGGATGTACTCTCTCATAATGGACTTCGGACGTCAAACGGAACACATAATAATAGATTATTTAAAACTTATACATAACGTCGTTAGACTGCCACGTGTTTTGGGGTCGTTGGAATTAAGCAGTCTTTTTTATAGGATAAGGAATAAATGCTTCGCCTAGTGGTTAGAAATTGCGCCTATGGATATACAATTTAATACCATACGAACTCTAGACGTGTTTTTATTCTTTAAAGAAATAGTTTTCCCTTAAAGAATTCTAATGTGTATGTAAGTATCCCCAAAAAAAATATCATTTCACGAATTTGAAATTTTGAGACACTCTTACTATTCTTTAAGATGTTTGACTTCTATTTATTGTGTGCTGTTCTTATAACCTTCATGTATGACGTCGATGTACATTAGTACATTGCAAGTAATCCTTCCGCTGCGAATTATCTTTCAGTAAATGATTTTTGTACGACAAATTTATGTTTATATTGTTGATTCAACAAAAGCAATGTTCCGTAAACGAGTACACCTACATAATGAATATCTATTTACAAAAGTCTCAGTGATTCAGAACAATGTTCACTACGAAATGTTTGCTCTTAATATTTTTAAGGAACAACTAAGGAAGCAAAGTAATATTTTCTGTTGTTAAAGACCGCAAATAAGGGATGAACGTCTAGCGTATATAAGTTTTTGTTACTGGAGTAAATAAAAAAATACTTTTCGCTAAACTTGACCTGGGCAAGACCTGACTCTATACAATAATTTTTGCCCAGTCCATCATACCTTTGACAATCCAGAGAAGAATACGAATCTATTGACATCACTATTCGAAATAGTTTAAATTACATGTCACAATGGAGAAGACATGTAAACAAAAATACCCTTCTACGTAAAACGTTCCAGTAAAACAAACATAAAGTGGAAATACCCGCTTAAGCGAGTATCTCTACTTTTAATTAAGTTTAATTTTGAGCCAAAACTTTATTTGTCATTAATGACAGATAAACTCTTGGCTCGTTCATTATATTTCTCAGTTAAATAAATAAGTTATTCCTTTTAGGATAATTTATGTTGACGAAGTTCAATTGAAGGAAATCAGGCCAATAAATTATGTTGTATACATTTATAAAGCTTTTAATCTTCTTACAATATTGCTCCTCAACAATTTATTCTAAAGTAATATTTTCGAATTATATTTTCAATAGTCTTAAGTACATATTATCCTACAAAAGACATACACGGTCTCCTTTCTTGGAAGGTGGAGAAAAGCTGCTCTCAAAGATCTCCAGTTGCGTCGCCATGGCAACGACGATAAAGCCCCATCCGGGCTGAGTTTATATCAAATAATAGACTAATCTTACTGTACTTAGCATTGTTAAGTGTTATTCAAACAATATAACATGATATTATATTTACCTTTCCAAACGTGATTTAGACTACGTTATATTTATATTAATGCAATATATTTTATAATGTTTTTTTAACTATACAAACGAAACATTAAAAACCTAAAAGGTCTCTAAAAATGTCTAGCTTGTGTCTTCTAGTAATATAAAAATTGAATAATATAAGGAATTTTATAAAGCAAACAAAATGGTGTGATAAACACTTTTAAAGGCGCTTAAATCCCAATCAAACTCGACGTTAGAGTAAATAAATCTTAACCAGCCGAAGTCATCGGAAACATTGTAATAGAGGAGTTACTTCGAAGAAAAGTCTTGTACCATTTTGGTCCGTTTAAATCCCTTGTAGCACTAAAACAATATTTATCTCGTCTAGCCAAACTGCACAAACATACAGCGCTGGATTGCTTGTAACATCGTTTACTTTTAAAAACAAACACTAATCCTTAGGCCATTTTAAGCTTAACAGCTTGCAAACAACTGAATGAGGAGTAGCTCTCTAGCCACAATTTACCGGAATTACAATGGACAGCGCTGCTCTACTTTTTTTCTATTAAGAAATATCTCAATGCCGAAGAGCCGGGACCTCTGAGCCGCCTAGCAACCGCGGGGAATCTTCGTAACCGTTAGCAACGGACACCATCACGCCCTTGTCGTCAAGGACATTATTTTCACAGAAAAAATACTTTTTTATTGATTTCTATTTTTATATTTGTGATCTCTGAGAAAGATCTGCCGTGTTTACTGTACTGTGTTAGAAGGTTTATAGTTAGGAAAAAATATTTGTCGTCGTATCCAGCACACATTTTATTCCTTATAAAAATTAACTGTCTGATGGTTACATCACTACATTGTATGCCACCGATAGACTGTAAACTTAGTTTATAATTAGACTAGACATATCATAAACTGTCGACAAATTGTGAACTGAATGGATCATTAACAATTTGACAGTTTATAAACTGTGGAAGTCAAATCGTCAATTTTTGCAATTTATATTATTTTAAATTAGGAGATATACGCTAGGTTAGTAAGGTTGTTCTGTAGTATGATACGAATATAATATCTTCAAAAGATGTTCATGAAAATGTTGAATTAGTTAAAATGATGATCAGCAAAAAACAAGTTTCTTGCATTCGACATATGTCAATTTGTACGTCAATTTTGAATTCGTTTAGTTCTCAAGTTGATAACAATTTATTATATGTCTAGACTGATTATAATCTGACGAAGTTTCCTATCTATCGTTAAAGTAATAATATATTACGGTTAAAATTGAAAGAGTAATGAACTAGAACAATTTTCTTAAATTAACAATATTAAAGTGCAGTTCCACAATCTGAGAGGTCGACTGCAATCACGGGGAGAAGCAAACCACTTTTTGTAGATAACATTCCTGCAAGTTTAAATTGCAGTTTGACTTTTTATATACAATACATATATTATACTCTACGTTATTATCTTTATCGAAAACTATGGAGTTCATCGTATTCATATTACAGTTTTTCTAATTTTATTGTCGATGGTTTTAATCTGTATATATTTTATTTACATTGCATTTATTATCTGTGTAACAGTTTGTTAAGGTACACGGATATTTATTATAAATTGAAATAAATGAAAAATACATCGTGAAGTAGGTTTAGATTTGCGTTAATTACACCATCACTATTTTTACTTCAATTATTTGCTGATTAAATCCATTCTTGTTGCAGGACATTGACTATGAGGGTTTCCGATGGTTTCTGGACACCTTCCTTGAAGTCTCAACACCCGATGAACTATCAAGGTTTGATTTACATTTATCAATATTTATCCTAAATGATTTCTGTATTTGTAGATGTGGTAAGTAAATATGGAAATGGCTACTTACTTTGTATTAAAGGTCATCCTTCCTCAGAAATATATTGCAATATGATACATTATAGATAATGTAAAGAAAATCTCGAGTCTTTTGTTTTAGACAAATAATCTTGGTATCTGAATTTTTTAATTCAGATTCCTACAGATTAAAAACCGTAATAAAACCTTTTTAAATTACTAGGAGTAGTTTTGTGGTGCGAAACTCTCTGATTTCGGGTCCTGGATCTCGAAATTTAAAGAAATTGATTAAATGAGTTGTTTAAAATCCGACTTTTAAATAATCGATAAATTTTAGTCCTATTTCTTTGCCTTGGTATTATTACTTGTTGTCATAACGAGGTAATATTCCAGGCATCTCTTCTTATCGTTTGTGCGACGAGACCGGCGGCCCGCGCTGCGCGAGATGGCGGCCGCCAGCTCCACGGCAGCCTGCGCGCCTGTCACCTCGCACGGCGACCATCAGGTTATTTTTTTTAATATTAATTAAAAATTAGGGAAAAAAGTAGTATTAGTCAATGTTTTGTCTGTAGTGATACGATGTCATCGATCGACATCATTTTGTTTACTATGCTTGTACAATAACATAGGATTCACTTGGAATACGACACACCGCCCAATCTAGTTTTAGCCCGTGTCACTTCGCAATCCAAAACTTTGTTTTACAATAGAAGCACGCGTGTGACGTCATTGCCCTTAAGTTTCATGTTATAGTTTCCGTTAGTAATTACTATAGGCGAATACTAAACTATTCCATACCTCCAGGGTAAACTGAGCTTAGCTTCAAAGATCCACGGGCTGGCGGAACGACTGCAACAGCTCGGTAGAAGTTCTGGTGACTCTGTGGACGGCAGTGAGAAGGGATCACGCAGTCGTACTGGTGAGTTCCTAAAGTATTATGACCCATATTGACTCATGTGTGGCTTAATTCCTCACTGTCGCTACCCTTGCGTCTCTCTGTGATAAGTTTTACTATATTTAAGCGATCAATGATTTGATGTTAATGTTTGCAGGGAGCGTGCACCCCATGTTCATGGTAACGACTCACCCATCATATTCGTCGCATGAACTCTGCCTCGATCGACGCAACGAGACCAGCCCCAGTCACAGCCAGATGTCCAGAAACTCAAGTAGAAAGAGTAGCAACTCACTGCGCGTCAATCAGTCCACTAAGATTGAAGGTTAGAAAGTGAAAGAGAGAGAGAGAGAGAGACAGAGAGAGAGAGAATAAGCTACAAATTGACATTGTGGCTATTCTCTCTTCAGCCAATAGTCGTGCATTGCTAGACGTAGGCTTCCCGCTACAAAGTTTTACCCTGCCATCCTCATCCAGTCGACTCTCACAAGTTTGGCTAGACTAGTCCATATTTCGGCATGCATAATAATTTTCTTGCATACTTATAAAACTATGCAACGTAACGAAATGATATAGTAGGTATATGTTGTAAACACATACACACTTGCTACAATGTCTTCAAATTGTGAGATAGATATAATATGTCGGTAGCTTTTCTTCAACAGCTTATAAAAAACAAATTTAACATAACATTTATCACTTTATTTTTCAATTTATCCTAAATTCAATATTTCTTCTTTCTAATCTTAAATAAAACCGCGAAGTAATACGAAAAATGTAACGTTATTAATGGATTATACAAGACACAAGCTTAAACTTTTGGTTTTTCCAAAGAGGCGATCATTAATCTTGTGAAGTTTCCGCTCCGCTTCAGACTTCAGACATCTCATGCGTCGCCCGTCCACTCTGGAAGTACACACCGCGCGAGTCTCGCTCAAGGACATCGTGTGTTACTTGTCTCTGTTGGAAGCCGGCCGACCGGAAGACAAGTTAGAGTGTAAGTATGAAATATAGCTTAGTTTTTGTACCAACGATGGGTTTTGTGATCGTCTTCATTCTTATGTGTGTCACCGAACTGATAAATATTATATGAAATATTAACAATTTTTTTTACCAGTTCGACTATTAAATATCATGACCTCACAAAGGACAGGCGGTCTTCTATTAGGTCATGATATTTCAAGTAGAACTATTGTGCGTTGCGACTATTGAGTTAGGTGCGGAAGGCTTTTTCCTGATGCTCATCCCTTTCAACAGTCTTCTAATATGGAAAACATGAAAGAGAGAAAAGGATATCAAAAATAAAGGGATGTTTAGAATAACCATTTTTTTTTCTTTATCCTCTAATTTGTTCTTTAAAGATAGATAACGTTATATCAACTCTTTTGCCGGTCACTTAACGTTAGTTAGTAGTTAGTTCTTGTCTTCCCCGCCTGTAAAAAAAATGAGTGGAAGTGGAAAGTTTCGTTACCTTTTATAGAAGATAGCTCTCTGCACTAAAAATCCAATAATAAAATAATCATAAATGTAATCCATATTGCATATCACAGTTATGTTTCGGTTATACGACACCGACGGCAATGGAGTGCTGGACACTAACGAAATGGACTGCATCGTGAACCAAATGATGACCGTGGCCGAGTACCTCGGATGGGAGACGTCGGAACTCAGGCCGGTAGGTACCTATCTTTAAGAATATACCTCTGTCGCTGGCTATAAAATATAACTTTTTTTTAAACCTTTGTTGTGCACTGAAAATTATATTTATTTATTTTTTTTTACTTTAAAACATCAATTACAGAGTTGTAACACTAAATACATACATCCCATGCTATTCTATGGGTACATTTTATGATTTAAGTAGTTTCTTTAATTGACGTTATTAAAAATTAAAAATACATGAGCTCACGCCTGTAACCCAGAGGGGTAGGCAGAGATTATGGATTACCATTTGGTACGATCCTGGCACGCCTCTCTCATTTTATCTAGATCCATACATCGACGCATACATGCTCGTCGGTTACGGATTATTTCATACTATTTTTTTTTACAGATCCTACAAGACATGATGGTGGAGATAGATTACGACGCCGATGGAACAGTCTCCCTGGACGAATGGAAAAGAGGAGGGTATAAAAACATAAATCATTTTTTTTATTTATATTCTTACTTAAAGTAACAGGGCAATTGGCATTTTATATCCGCTGCTCCGTAAATAAAAGGAGCACGCAAATGATCACAAAATTATATTTTCTTTAAAGTAATTTACTTTTCCAGTATGACAACAATTCCTCTGCTAGTGCTGCTGGGCTTGGACACGAACGTGAAGGAGGACGGCGAGCACGCGTGGCGGCTGAAGCACTTCAACCGGCCCGCGTACTGCAACCTCTGCCTCAACATGCTGGTCGGACTGGGGAAGAAGGGGCTATGTTGTATATGTAAGTAGAATAAGGAGTAATCAGTAATGAGTGGGTGAAGAGTTTGTTTTGATTTAGATGTGTGGATGGTATACCCCTAGCCTAGACTATAGGTGGGTGTTAGATTAGCCCAGATAGCCTTTTTGTTTGGTTATTCAATAGAGAAGCAAAGCGTTAACATTTGCGGAATATCTTTATATTATTATCGTCAATGCACTTATCAAGGAAACATTATTCGTCTTTCTAATCTGGTGGTATTCGTCAGTCTGCAAGTTCACGGTGCACGAGCGGTGCGTGCAGCGCGCGCCGGCCTCCTGCATCGCGACCTATTCCAAACGACGAGCCTCCGCGACCCTCGCGCATCACTGGGTTGAAGGTAAAAATTTATCCTCTCGTCACCGAGACATATTGTAATAGAGCAACTACTTCGAGGAAAAGTCTTGGTCTGTTTAAACTTAAATCTGCAGCAACAGTAAAACAATGTTTGTTTAATATACAGTGCTAAATTGCTTGTAACAAATAAAATCCTGATGCCACTTTGACACTTAAGAGCTAGCTAGCGACTAAATGAAGTGTAGCTCTCTGGCCACAATGGAACGGAACACTATAATAATTAGCAAGCTGCTCCGTTATAAATAATAATATTAATATTTGATTTGCTTTAGGTAACTGTCACGGCAAGTGCGCTCGGTGTCGGAAAAAGATCAAAGGATACAACGGCATCACCGGCCTGCACTGTCGCTGGTGCCATATCACTGTAAGTTCTCTGAATATTGATAAAAAAAAATTAGTGAACGATGGCTTTTTACCATTCAAATTCGATAGAAGACGGAGTTGGGTAACTATTTTTTAAGATCTAATGAGTCTAAATTTTAGTCGGGGAACTAAAATATCAGAAAACCTGTCCCATTAGATCTGATAACTAACATATACTCGACTTGATACTCGAATTAAACCACATGTATTTCCCTGCCATTATGACACTCAATGTGTGTCCAGCTTCACAACAGGTGCGTGGGCAGCGCGGGCGGCGCGTGCTCGCTGGGCCGCCACGCGCGCCACATCCTGCCGCCCACCGCCATCCGCCCGCTGGTGCTCGACCGCCAGCGCTCGCTGCCGCACCGACCCAACCACGACCAGGTACAATACAATTTAATCTCGCCTTTGCATGAATGGTAAACGTGGCCGTCATTCGACAACCTTTTAATGTTACTATTATGTTGCAATAATTCCTCGAAAAATATTAAAAGGCAATAAATTAAAACAATTTTTCCAGCAAACTCTACCAGTGTCGATATCACTGCCGCTCTCAATCTCGGCATCAGCGGAAGAGAAGAAAGAAGAGAAGAAGGAGCCGCGAGCGCCGCCCATATCATTCCAGATCACGCCGCCAGAGGGCTCCTGCCCGCTGCTCGTGTTCATCAACCCCAAGTCCGGCGGCCGGCAGGGCTCCAGGGTGCTGAGGAAGCTGCAGTACATCCTCAACCCGCGACAGGTGCATGACATCGCTAAAGGTGGACCAATGCAAGGTAGTTTTGTCTTAAATCAAAAATAATTATCCTTAATTAAAAATAATTAAACTTTTATGTTTTAAAATAGTTAATATAGAAAGATATTATCAAGTTAATTTATATTCCCAGGACTGCAGATGTTCAAGGATGTAAGAAACTACAGAGTGATTTGCTGCGGAGGAGACGGGACAGTTGGCTGGGTTTTGGAAACAATGGGTAAAACTAACGTTAACAATATTTTTTACCAATATTTGTACAAACTCTTCAGTCCCATCACATCGCAATTCTTTTGCTGGGATAATATTTTGAAAGAATTGATCCTATTATGTCTTAAACGAGTACAAACTTGGTTTGAAAATAAAATTATTAATATTATTTTCAAATGAAAGTTCGATTTTTCCAGACAAAGTTCCAATGGAGACGCAGCCCGCAGTCGGCGTCATTCCACTCGGGACTGGCAACGACTTGGCAAGATGTCTACGTTGGGGAGGCGGGTAAGTTATAATGTCGCGCTAAATCCGTTACTAACTTGGTTTAGCCAATCAAGTGCTTATTTCAAAGGAAAAACACGTAAATACCATCGAACGGATGATTCTTAATTCAACTTCTATTTATCTGTTTCATATTAAATTATGGCTTTGGTATTATTGCATTATTCCTATATCATAGATACGAAGGAGAGTCGATTCACAAGATACTGGACAAGATCGCGCGCGCGAGCACCGTCATGATGGACCGCTGGCAGATACACGTCGAGAACAGCAATGCAGCTGTAAGTGTACATCTAACTTAAATGTATCGATAGATTGTAAAATAATTTAAAACATTTCAAATAACCTTGGAAAAAGCTTGTAGTAGAATATGGTTCTCATCAATAGTCCAATGGCGGATTCGAACCCACGACCATGTTGTGCATCTTGCCATTAAACTATTGGCGCTTTGAATTACTTTGTCCTTGTCTATTAGTTGACATTACTAGGAGCCTTTTAGAGATTAAATACTATCTGTGAGTCTGTTTCATTACTGACCCTACTATATTTTTTCAACGGCATACATTGAATATTTATGGTAATTATTAATGTATTTCATTTTGAAACTTTATGCAACCACTTTATATCGTACATTTCACTATTTCGATGCACCTTACGTCACCTCCGATCAGTTCAAAGGAACTTACAGCCCGTCCTATAGCTGTCCCTTGCACTAGATCGTAGTAACGATAAATATACTTTCATTAGTAGGTTCTAGAAGGGTTTTACACAAAATGTTTGTCTCAGTAACCTTCGCTATTATTCACTCATTTTATGTGCACATCCCTAATCATTTAGACTTATGAGTCTAATGTTATAAGTAAAAACATTTGTTTCCAGTGTGAACAACTTCAGATGCCCGACTCGGCGCCGCATCCCACCTCCGTCCCCTACAATATTATAAACAATTACTTCTCTATAGGCGTCGTAAGTACATCAAAAAATTATATCGTTCAACTTAATAAACTAAAACACAAGGAAAAGTTGGCATATAGTAGTAGACATAAAAATTTTACACGTTTAACGTACTTAGTATCTCTTTTAACAAAATATAATTGGTACTCAGGAACTGCTCTCAGTCATTCTAAAGACAAGACAAGCTACAATACAGCTATTGAACCAAGATATGTGAAAAACAGAAGACAAAAAGATCAAATAAAGATCAAATAAAAAAAAGATCAAATAAATCATGAGAAGATTTTAAATTTGTTAATGTTTATATGATAATAGTAAGTGTTTGTTTAGGACGCGGCGATCTGCGTGAAGTTCCACACGGAGCGCGAGCGCAACCCCGACAAGTTCAGCTCGCGGATGAAGAACAAGCTGTGGTACTTCGAGTTCGCGACCTCCGAGCAGTTCGCCGCCAGCTGCAAGAACCTGCACGACCACATCGACCTCGTGGTGCCCTCGCACTTCTCACTAGAGCGCTTTAACTGAATAAAACACGTCGTTTAATATTCCACTTCCCTTTCCCACTTTTTTCTAATTAGGAAAGGATGGGACGCGGAAGAATGACGGCGGAGATGGATATGGAAATTGTTTCCTCTTGTCTTTTATAACTCAATTGCTTTGTTCATTCCTAATATACCGTGTACGTCCGGAATGCTTTCTCAAAGACCGGCAATGCAGGGCTCCTCTGGTGTTGTAGATGTCTATGGGCGTCGGTGATCACTTAACATTAGACGACGCTACTTGTTTGCTTCTTTATGATGTAAAAACTGCAGAGTTGACTTTATGTTTGAACTTGCAGTGCGACGGGATGTCCCTCGAGCTGAACAAGGGGCCGGCGCTGCAGGGCGTGGCGCTGCTGAACATCCCGTACGCGCACGGCGGCTCCAACCTGTGGGGCGCGAGCGGCGCGCACCGCCGGGGACGCTTCCCTAACGCACAACAAGGTACACTTATAACAAATTCATTACTACATCTACAGAGAATAACGATTTACTAGCTAATAACATTTCCAGTTTCTTATTACTCATCCATAATTCGTCAAATTCCATCCATTGTAAAAAGAGCTGCCCATCATTCTATATGTATAATGATTGGTGTACCATCGTCGTTGACGTCTGGCACAATGGAGACTAAATGTTAAGAAAATTAGTTAAATCGTCTTTCGGCTTGAGTTTAAACCACCGCCCCCACACCAGGCGATTGAATAGCCGACAGATTAATTATTGGATTTAAATATATTTTTTTTTATTTAACATCAGCCACTCGAAAAACAATTAGTCCAATTTCTAAAGATTTATTGAAGGATGCTTAATAAAACGTAATGTCAAGAGCATTTCTAGCGTGATTATCATTCCGTGACATGTCTTAATAGTAATGTGATTACTGTACACGCGTTTGTGAAGTGGAATTTTAAATGTTGCCAGCCTATTTTCGCCGCGAGGCATTATTACCTGGCGTTGGCCTTGTGAAGTGGACACGATAACTAGTAAATAAACTTGCTAATGTATATATTTATCTTGAGTAATTAATCACTTTTTAGTACTTAATTTTGATTTAGGAAGTGACATTTTTGTATCAAATGTAATACACAATAATTATCCTATAAAGTTATTTATTATATATCTTTAAAAATGAATTTGTAGATTTTATATTGTTCGTTGTTTTAATTTAATTATCATAGCTCTATTATTAGAGGTGATCTTAAATAGAGTTTATTTCTGTATTGAAAACCAGCGTCATCTCAGACTTTTGCGGCTAAAAATTAATACAAATGTTATACCGGATCCGAGTTAGGACAGTGCATCACGAAACTTATTAACTCCATAACATATTTTATACAATATTGTATCCTCTCGCAGACATTGGCGACAAGCTGATAGAAGTCATCGGCTTGGAGAACTGTTTACACATGGGGCAAGTTCGTACAGGTAACATAACATTGACTATAGGAATTAAAACACAGCCACAGATAAGAAATAATCATCTATAATTTATATTATTTTATCTTCTTTATGTCTTAATAATTACTTGCTGCATCATAAAGAGCGGGATCGATATATAATGTAGTAACTAAGAGTAAAACTATAATTATTTTTAAAATACCGCAGGTCTCAGGGCGTCGGGGCGGCGGCTCGCGCAGTGCAGCTCCATCACTATCACGACCAAGCGAACCTTTCCCATGCAAATAGACGGCGAGCCCTGGATGCAGCCGCCCTGCAAGGCACTGCCCACTATTGATATCTTCAACATAAATAAGATTTTCATTAAGTTCATATCTGTTGATAACTGCAGTAAACTCAAATTATAACACAAATGTCTGAATTTATTTAGCAAAAAGTCGGATTTGATGTGTCAAAGTTGTATTTTGAAAAAAAAAGGTTAAAATTTATTTTAATATCTTATATAGAATTGTACTAAAATAGACTACGATGAAGTGAAACTTGTGAAGTTTTGTGTGCAATATAATGAACGTTATCAACTTTCAGATCACAATAACGCACAAGAACCAAGTCCCGATGCTGATGGGGCCTGCGCCGGAGAAGGGCCGCGGCTTCTTCAAGTTGTTTGCGCGTTGTTGAACGTGTCGCGCGCTCATTCCACTTGTTTTTAGTTTTTAAAAAGAAATTGATAAATTATTTCAATGTTGTTTTCGTGTTAACAAAATGACAGACCTTGTATATACTCGTAAACTTTAAAAGCTACGCGCTGAAAGGATGCCGCCAGCCGCGTTAAACGCATTGTATAAATCTCAGTTACTTTACGACCAAACATTAATTTGACCCTTGGAAACTGTTTACGAACCACTTATATACTTATCTAATTTATAGGATATATTTAAAAAATATTTAAAGTGAGGTGTACGGGCCTATCTTAGTGTCAATCCTCTATCTGTATCATTAACCACGACTATATTTTCTTTCTTATATTTGAATTAACTAATGCAATATTATTTTAAACTTGACATAAATGTAACTAAAAAAAAATCTTTTATAAGTGACGTGAATTTGTTGATTTAAATCATACGATTATACGATAAATGTAATAGATTAAGTAATTTTAGTAGGTGTATTTAATAAAAATAAATGTGTTTATTTTCAGTAAGCTTCGCTAAGTATGTAATTTTTAAGGATTATTTATAAATGATTTGCTCTATGGACTATTTTAGTTCTGATAATTTATATTTCGTTCCTGCCATAGACTAGCGGTGTTTAGCTTAACACATCGACCCATGCGAAGAAAAGACTTACATCTGTAATGTATCTGTATATTCATGTAACTCTTTTCTTCACATGGGTCGAATTATGAACATACGTCTATTTACGAAGTTAGTTTTAATATGTGAATATATTTGTAACCGCTTGACGTCCTCAGTAGAAAAAGAATGCATTTTGAAGTCGTACAATGTACAAGCAAAGAACGTCCATTTTGCTATTATTGTATAAAATGAACACGTAATGATATTTCATTTTTAATGTATAGAATATTCCTAAGCTTTTGCAACGATTATACAAAATATATTTTAAAAGCTGTTTAGATGGATTAGTAGATAAATGTAATATTTGTAAATTAAATAATTATGCAATGGAAGGATTTGATTATCTGTATATTCTAGTCTCTATGGATATTCTTCTTTTCGGGTTGGTTGCCCATAAATTTTACTATCTGCATTATATATTGCCAAATTTAAAGGTTCCTTAACGCACGTATACGTATAAGTTTTTTTAATTAGCAAATAAATGTAATAAATTTTAGTAATCTCTTAATACATTTAAAGTTTTGCTTCAATCGCAATTATCTCGTTAAAAAATCAGTTTAAATCTTTTTTTATTAAGTAAATATAATTCATTGTAGATTGAACTTTGCTGTTACTAAGTTTTTAACGTTATAATAAACTATTGTTAATTATGTATAAAACACAGATTTAGATACTTCTAGATGGACGACACAAATTTAACATTCAAAAATGATATAATTTTTTTCTAAAATTAAAAAAAAATATTTTTGTAAATCGGTTATTTATTTGTAACACGTAATATTTATTCAACTTTATTTCTAGAAAGCTTTAAATAATTTCACCACATAAATCCTCATTTCTTAATTAGAACCGAGAAATATCTTATGTCGGGAATTTACGAATTCGCAAATCGGTGATTTTATACGACTTTATTTTGGTGGCTCTGGTTAGATGTTGGAGGTACGTTACATCTTTGATAAGTAAATAATTAAAATAACTACAACACAGGACAACATTTTTAATGATCTATTTAAGAACTTGTTTTTTTTTTCATTTATTAAGTTTTAAGCCTTTATATAATAATATAGTTTTGTCTTTATAATTCTCAATATAATAAGCAAAGTAATATTTAAACTAAAAAAAAATTAGGCTACGTTACACGTAATTGTTTCTACTTTTGCTGTATTTTCTCTAATCTATAGTCTTTTATAATTAATACTACAGACAAATATTTTCAGTTATGTTTAATTTTCTTAATATTATAAATATCTTTTGGCAAATTTGTCCAAATGGTTATATAACAATTTGAATCTATTTAACTTCTTAAAAGTATACATTTTCCTGCAATTTCTTTCAAAATTTAATTTAAGTGTGTTACTCTTACTCTGTGTTAGTCACAACATAACCTATATTAAAAAAAATTGATATTTATTCAATGCGATTTCTTTCTTAGCTATGACGAGCTAAATATTGTAACGACATTAATAACGTAATTTTAAAATTTTCATTAGATTTAATATTCAGTATAATCGTAACATTAATTAGCTTATCTCAAAAGCTTTTCGTAATAAATGTACCGTAATGTTGAATGTACTTTTACATGTCTCAATGTCTGAATGTATGTCTGTGTTCATTATGTACTTGTTATTTTTATTAATCTAGCCGTTATTATAATATTGTTATTGTTTATTTGAAATAGGAATAGAGAGTCGTTGCGGTGAAAATAATGAAAAATCTGTGCCAGCTTTAATAGAGTTCTAAGAGATAAATTATTGTATTGAATATTATTGTATTGAATATATGTGCATTTAAAATGAACAGTGCAGTTTTTTCCTTACCTTTTAAATGTTTCAAAATATGGAAAATAAACAAGTGACGTGTGCAGTAAAATAAGTACCTCTTCACAACTGTATTCTATTAGATTGTGGAAAACGTGAAAGTAACGAGTTAATAAACCAGTTCGTTCTTCCTGCTGCTGAGAAATATAATTATTTGTCCACCCTATCTCCTAGTGTACACGTCAACGACTCATTACAATACAATCATCATTGTTACGCCTCTGTCATCAAAACTTACAGAATTAAATACTGTTTACTCTTTGTCAGGCTTCCGACATTCCGACTTTGATGGCTGAATTTGAATGAGCATTTTTAATTTTCAATCGATAACATTGTTATGCTAATTGTCAATGGTGCATAATTTTAAATATTCTTTTATTGCAAATCAATAAAAAAGCTTACGCGTGACGGAAGTGAAACTTAATAACAATCAAAAAAAGATTTAGGATAAATTTACTGCCTCAGTGGCGCAATTGGAACGGTTGCAAGACTAGGGTCTCGGGTTTGAACGCAGGTCGGGCGAAGAGCGATATTTGGGTTTTTCAAGTCTGTATTTTCAACTTTGAAATTTATGCCCGATTTGACAATAAACTCGCGACAATGCATCATGGGACAAAAAAACACGCAGTAAAATGTGGGTGCACTAGTGGCACCTCAGCCTAATAGGTCTGATGTAGTTTAAAAAAAAATAGGCTCATTATCAATTAGATAACACATGAAAAGTCCGATAAAACATTTAAGTAAGTAAACAAAATATAAGTGGATGTTATGTAAAACTTAAAAATAAATCAATTTTAATCCCGTAATTACATTTTTTTTTCTTCAATTACCAACGCGTCTAATGACCGGCGCCGCGCTGTTGAAACATTGTGGAAACCCCACCCTTAATATCCGTTACCACTAATCACTGATGTGCTAACGCGTTACATTCCTAATATTTGTAATATTATTTTTAATTGATTTATATAATCATTAAAAGTCCGCGCGCAAAATACGCGCTAGTCGTATTGTTGCGGAAAATAGCCACCACTTACTAAACCAAAAAACAACAGCACTATTTTTTTTTTTTGTAAAAACACATTAAAATTATGGATTTCAATAGATGACTCAGAAAAATATTCCTAGATCATCCATAACATTTTTTATTTAAATTCATACATTTTTAC
>JAABKM020000011.1:1698635-1711501 GCA_016277805.2 Papilio aristodemus | reverse complement strand
TCCTGTGGGAAATATTTTAGTGAACTTTATTCCAATATTTAAGAGAATCGGACATTTGTATTTAAAATTACAATCACCCAAATAAATTTTAATGTGCGAAAAATCATTTTGCATATTTATGTCGCGTAACAGTGTCTACATTTTATGCTCTTGACATTGAGTACATAGTTTTGAATCGGAAAAGCGCATACATGTTTTTGCAGCGTTGAACTGTGTACATATTAACGCTTTCGACTGTACATCATTATAAAGTAGTGCCAACTGCCTCGGTGGGGCAGTTATTACGATACGGCTACATTGTTAAAGTCTCGGGTTCGAATCCCGGGTCGGGTAAAATGATATTTGGTTTTTTCAACTAGATACCATCCTTTTGGAATTTGTGCCTGATATGACGATAGGCTCGCCACTTATTATATGGGACGGAAGAACATAAGGCGAAATGTGCACTAATTGCACTTCTCCCTACCGAGGACACACCACTCCTCGTAATGGATCAACTTATAAGACAGTGCCAGTCTCAAATATCTTGTGATAGCAATCTTCCATTCTTAAAAAAAAAATGTGATTATAGCAAGGATGTTACCGGTGTTCCTAGTGCCGGGTTCGAAGACAGCGTAATGGTCGCCGTAGTTCCTGCCGGAGAGCAGGCCGGCGCCGCCCAGCAGCCCACACACCACGTTCGATACGATGGAACCGTACAAGTTGGTCATCAGCATCACGTCGAACTGATGCGGCCTGGAAATTTATTAAACATCGTAGTGGGCACTTTATGAGGAAATATCATAACATTTTATTAGTTCGTTTAATTTAATAGTTAATTGACGCCTAACAAAATTACCTTTAGCTGTCATTTGCGTTATTGCACGTCAGTTGCGTTTTTGTTAAACCTCTTTTTATAGTGACTTGTCACTTCACAAGGGAACGCCGTCGAACGCGATAAAAAGTATCCTATGTCCGTCTCCTGGTTCTAAGCTACCTCCCCACCAATTTTCAGCCAAATCGGTTTAGCTTTTCTTGAGTTATAGGAGTAACTAACACGACTTTATTTTATATACATATATGTATGGATACAAATATAAGAAACTGACTTGGCCACGAGCTGCATGCAGCAGTTGTCTATGATCATGTCGTTGTGCTCGATTTCGGGGTACTCCTTGGCGAGGCGACGCGACGTCTCCAAGAACAAGCCATCTGATATTTTCATTATATTCGCCTTGTGGACGGTCGTCACCTACAAATTAAATACAAATATTAATATAAGTATTTGGATATTTAGTATCCTTCTAGATATATTATTTAATAACTGAACACTAAAGCTTGAATAGCAATTTACCTTGCTTGCTTGTCATCATAAAAGATGAAGTAGTTTATATTTTGTCTTAATCTTTGATTAAATCTTATGTTAATATATTAAGATTCAGTACCAAATCTTCATAATTATTTATTTGGCTATTTACAACATATTACTACAAACCTTCTTCCTGCCATTCTTCTTAGCGAATTCGAAGGCGAAGCGAGCGACTCGCTCAGAGTTGCTGGCGGTCACTACCTTCATAGACTCTATGACTCCACGCACTGACTCATGCTCCAACATGGCGTACTCACCTTCCGTGTTTTGTCTAAAAGTTTAAGACAAAAATACTATATTGTATAATTATTAAGCATGTTGTAAAATTGAAGGAAAATTAAATTGTTAGAACTAGTTTATCTTTTATAGAAGGTAAGAAAGCAAATGTTAATTGACTACAGATAGACATCTGTGACAAAGGATTAAATTACAGATTAATTTTTAAGAAAATTTGTAACAAGTTTGTTTGACACATTTGAATAGTATCTTCATGATCATATTCACAAACCAACGAGCATGTTTTTTATAGAACTAAGAATAATAAAAAATAATGGTCTTGTCTGTCTATTCCAATTATCTTCTCATTGAATTGAATATACAGTTCACTGTTGATATGTGTCATATTCTCCTTCTTAATGTGCTATCTCCTTTCGATGGCGACAATCATTAAGGCAATCTGAACCCTTGAGACCACAGCACAGACAATTGAATGGATACTCAGTGTGTGTAGTGTCATATTATATGGTCATATTTAAATTACACTTATTAATAACATTTATACATCTTATGTGGAATAATTCTTATTTATAAATAAACAGAGTACTTTAAAACAGTTAAAAGTAATTATCCACTAGCATTTTTTCCTAGATCTCTCTTATTTACAAAATTTTCGGTCATTGGTATAAAAACTTATGGAGCAAGCCACAAAAACAAATTATAAAAAGTCAAAAATCTCTATAAAAAAACATACCTAATGATTGTAATGTCAATATCCTTGTGTCGCGTGGACACGCCGGGGAAGGATTTACAGTTGAGCACATAAGCGTACATGTCTAACTCATTACGTAGCGCAACATTGCGTGACGTCACATACGCTGCTTCACTCTTCGTTTCAATGTTACCCTGAAACATTATAAACAGATTAAAGCTAAATGAAAAAAAACTAAACTGCCTCGGTGGCTCAGTGGTATCACATATTATGTATATGGTACCATTGCAATGCTGGGGTCCCAGGTTCGATTCCCGGGTTTGGAAAAATGATATTGGGTTTTTTCAACTTGATATCAGACCGGAGTTTGGAATTTGTGCCCGATATGGCGATAGCCTCGCCCCCTATCAGATTATGGGAAGGAAAAACATATGGCGAAATGTGGGTGCACTAGGTGCAACCTCTGCCTACCCCTTCAGGGAATACAGGCATGAGATGTTTTTTTTAAAGCTAAATGAACTATTATGTTTAGCTACTTAAGGTCGACGACGACGACGACGACGACGACTGTGAGATGTTCACTGGACTTTAAGTCCAATGAACTAGTATAATAATTAATAATTTAAACCTCACTCAAATAATTTTACATATAATCATATACTTAAAAAATATCAGTGGCAAGAAGCATGTGTTCACTATAACATACTTACCTTAATACCAACACCATTCCTCTTTATTGTCGTAATAGTGTACTGGACATCATCATCATTATCAATGTTTGCATCAATATCAACCACTTCAAAATCCACAGGTGCACCAATGTATCTAGAAAAAATACAAATCCTTGATGCACCAATAGTCTAAAGGTTAAGGCCTCCTGGGAGCCTCATGGTTTCAACTATTAGGCTATTGGTCCTTCAAATTTTTATAAAAAAATGCCCCCTGGTTTTATATTGATAATAATGTTAAAAGACTAATATTCTGTCAATCTGTAAGTTTTAGTGTAGTTTTAGTAAATGTCGCTCTTGTATATACCGATTAATTGTAATATTTTAAGTCTTAACATATGCACAAGTTTCATAGTACTATTATTTGGTTAATTTCAGAATACTCACTTGAATATGTCTCTAACGTAACCCATACATTCCGGGCCGATACCACCACCAGGTAACATGGTGACAGCATGCCTACCACCATACTGCGCTTTAGGAATCAGCTTCTGCTTCCTGATAACTGGAGTTTTGTGTTGAACATCGAAATCGGATAACGTAGCTGGTGCTGCTGCAGAACTGGCGAACGCAGCGCCTTTTATCTCTGGCAGCACCAATCTTGATAGAATTCTCACAGCCATTCTTCACCTATTTACGTTTTATTGTTTTACGGTGAAGACCCTGTTAAATAATCGCAGGAAGTAAGGAACTGAAAAATGTTGACAGCTGTTGTTTTGGTAGATGGCGCTTTAATATCAAAAAAACTTCAAAATGTCACGAGTTGCATAAAAATAAAACATAAATTATGAAATATTTTATATTATTGAAATCAAAATTATGTTAACATATTACTGTCGACAGTAAAATAAGATATACAGTGTATTTTTAAAATAAAAAGTAAAATGACAGTGACATTTAATTTTTTATAATGGCAATAGCATCCATTCAAAATTTTTAAACATTTCTGTGTGGTGTGGCAGCTTTTTTCCACGAGTCAGGAGAGTGAGTGGGCGTCCATTTTCCTTCGCCATATTGAATTTGGTCGGACATCTTTGGACGCCATGTTTAGTCGGACATATTTTATAAACATTTTCGCGTAAATTTCAAATATTTTTAGGCACTAAATATAAAACTTTTTTTCATTGAAGTGTATAGTATTGATTGAAGTGAATATTGTCCAGAAAAATTGTGTGTCTGCGCAACAGCCCATATTTGTCTCCTGGGGACCGTGGAGCTTTTGTTATAAGCTAAATAAAGGTAAACTATTTTCACCGAAAACAATCGTAGTCAATGACACATTGTAACAAGTGTTTTGAATTTTCTATGTATTTACGTGTCAGGGCGTGTTTCAAAGGTGACTGAATGAAGGTCATAAGACAGGGGGTTTTGTCTTGTTAAAGATTGGCGTGGTCGTTTTTCTAATTATCTTAAAAACACTGTTCTTACACCCGGCCGGTTCTTTAGTAGGCGCACCTGCTGTGTGCCTAAGCTGATTTTTTTTATTCTAATGCAATATATAATGCACTTGTAAATTAGATTTTACTCTCAAATAAAAATTTTCATAATTTTATTTGTCATATGGTTACATCGGATATATTGTAACGTGATATCACTACTAGTTTCGAGCAATGATATTACACTACCAGTTTCACCAGGTTAATATCTATAAAATACCAATATTTAATACTTTTACCGTTATACAGTCATAAAAATATATAAGAAAAAGATCCGTAGGCATCAACGGTGCTTATTTTCTCATTTAGTACGCTTTCATTCGTGTTTACTAATGAAGTACTGATAAAGTTTTTTTTTGTTTGTTGATAGTTATAGGCACGTAGTACATAGCGGTGTATGTCATGTTTGTTCGTAGATGTAATATACGAAGTCTAATGAAACTTTACTTGTTTACTTGAAGTAACATTTTTAAGTATTTAGTCACACATTTTTACGTAATTTCACTAAACCGTAAAGCGTAAATATTACTTTAAAATGTTTTTTATTAAGTAATTAACATAATTAATAAAAATGTACTTGTACCAATGTTTAAAAATAACAGTAATAATATTAAAAACATTAATGCTGGGAACAAATATGTTAGAATAAATGCAGTTCTGTCATGTCAATGTATGATAAGCATCAGATAGTTTACAAATTCCTCTCATATTAACTTTTACTGATGTAAAATAAAAACAAAATAAAATTTACATTTATTATAATATAACTATATACAAAAACAGATCATTTTTATGTTTTATCTTGTATTACATAAAGTCGAAAGTTACAAAAACAAATTCCAAAAGGCTTACATAACAGTGTGTGTTTTTTAGACCAATAGCCGAAATGAAAATTGATGTTAAATTTTAAATTTATTCAAAGATAAATCAATAAATGATGCAATAATATTTGCTTAATATAATAAACTCAACATTAATAAAAGTGGAACATCTACTTAGGTTAAATATGTTGACTCAGTCAATATTATCTTGTTTTGCATTTCTTAATATAAGAAACCTCATTAAATTCATTTTGGCTCTGAAAATTCAATCTTGCAAAAAAGATTTTGACTCATGGAAAATAAAAATATCTTACTGCTTCTTTGAATAATTTATTCTAGAACTCTCTTATATTATTGTTAATTAGGTTACTATCTGTTTAATGATTTTTTTATTTGATTCAATTATAATTATTTTAATGCAACTCATCTCTATAATAGTGACCAATTATATATGACACAAAGGAAAATATTGTTGTACTTGTCTATATTTTAAGCATTCAAATCTTGTTAGAAACACATTAGTTTTTATTACACGTAGTATTAAAAATGTTTTATGTAATTCCAGGGCCTCATAATGATGAACCAAGAGATAATGTGTGAAGTTGAGATAGGGACACACGGTGCTATGGTAGAAATTGACAATGATGAACAAGTCGGTGTCAAGGTAAATATTAAATTTAATTTGAAAAAAATAACAATAAATAGATTGTTTTTTTGTTATCAACAATATTTGTACAAACAATTATCTGATGCTGGGACATGTCTTTAAGCATATACAATATACTCATGGCAAGATGTACCATACTTCCATAAATAACATTACTAACATGAAATAAAAATATTTACTTTAGTAACATATTTCATAACTATAGTGAAGTAAAAGTAGAAAATAACTCAATAATAAAAACCAGTTTTTAGATTTGAGTTGTTTATGGTTAATACCACTTAAATAACAAGTTTCAGTTGAACCTATTAGTTATTGAATTATTTCTCATACATACAAAATTATTAAATTAAGTTTTAAAAGTATTTGTGAATAATTATTACAGTTCATTGTTCTTTTTAAAGAATATTAAAAGACTTTAATTTAACTGATTGGGTCCTTATTTATCTGTAAGGTTAGCCACAATTCTTAATTTATGTATTAATTTTTTTTTCAATATTTCTTACAGTATGAAGAAATAGAAACAGGTCAATATGAGGAGTACATAACAGATGATCAATATGAGGAAGTTGAGGAGCAGGTGATTGGTATGCAGCATTTAGAAGAAGGTCAGTATAAAGACTACAGCAGAGTTTGACTGTTCCAATGTTTCATCACTATACAATACTATGAGGGATTTCTTTCTCAGGTGGTTCATTTGATATCAAGTTTCCACTATACCAATGGAAACCAAATTCATTGTAAATAATTCATCAAATGAATGTATTTAAGAAATACAGTATAAAACTTTTTTTTTGTACACCACAATATTTTGTACTTAGAGGTTTGGTATTTTTGTGAGCTGCTCATACCACCCTTAAAATGAAAGTTTGAAGGTCGGTAATGAAATATGTTGAGTTTCGTTTTCTTTTTCTTTAATATTTTTCATTTTGTCATATATTATTTTTGGTGCATTCTCCACAGGTTTTGTTCTAAAACCTTGATATTGATACAAGCAACGTCGGCTATGCTGACAGATTATAAAATTTCAGTGGGCAATGAAGAAGTCATACTGCCGGGAATATCGGGAGAGGAGGTCCTACACCCTGCCGCTGACAATCCTTACGAGCCAGTGTACACTGTACCTCCTTCGACAAGCAACGCAAGGCAAGCAAATTTAGTTTTTTTTTTATAAAATAAGTGTACAAACGAGCAGTGCTCACTATTTTCGCCCAGTGGGAGGACCGCAGAAAGTTAGGTTGGAGAGAGAGAGAGAGAGAGAGAGAGAGAGAGAGAGAGAGAGAGAGAGAGAGGGAGAGAGAGAGGGAGAGAGAGAGGGGGGGGAGAGAGGGAGAGAGAGAGAGAGAGAGGGAGAGTTTTGCAGTTTTATTACTTGAAAAGAATAAATTTCTTTTTTTTTCTCAGTTATTCATAAAGTATAAATATTGTTTCCAGCAGAGTACGAGGGCGTGGCCGCGTTAACGCAAACACAAACACCATCCACCATTTAATGCCCATCGGTGAGTTTAACTTTCAGTAAAAGATAAAGCTATAATAATGAAGGCAGGCAGTTATTATTTAATCTAACATGTAACTTGTATGCTAATAATAAAAAAAATACCTTACGCCTGTATTCCTCAAATATGCAAGTAGTGCACCCATATTTCGTATGTTTTTCCGTCCTATGATGTGATATAGGTGGCAAGGCTATCGCCATTCTAAATTTTGGGCTGATGTCGACTTGAAAAACCCAAATATCATGTTTGCCCGAAACGGGATTTGAACAAGGGAATATGGAGGTAATAAAACAAGTTATGTCTCAGGTGAAGTACCAATGGGTCTGATGGAAGGAGTGAACGCGGGCCGCGGCACGACGAGGAGATGGGAACAGAAACAAGTCCAAATCAAAACTATGGAGGGAGAGTTTTCAGTCACAATGTGGGCCACGGGCGAAGACGATGGTATCATTATATTCATTTTAAAGGAATTTATTTTTAGATTTTATGATTAACTTACAAAGAGAACGATTAACAAGCTTCACACCTGTGTTCAAAGGGGTAGACAGAGATGTAATTAGTGCACCCACTTTTCGCCGTATGTTTTTCCGTCCCATGATGTGGAAGACTAAAATGATTACCAACATTATATTACATTAGTTAGTGTAATTTATAAAGACATTAGTACACTATATGGGATTCCTGATTCTCTATATTTGGTGGTAGGCTCTAAAAATACTAAGGATATTTAAACTTTAAATCAACATTGGAGCGAGCCTCTGTTATATCATGTTCTGTGGCCTCCGAATCATTTGTGTATCGCTTGATGTAGTCCTCTCAATGTCTGCATTCAAAGATACTACGACTAAATATCTATGTTTCACTTGCGCACCATTACGTAAAGCGCAGGCGCACGTCCAACTCGGTCCGCTGCCGAGGCAAGACTGACTCGTTGACAGCTACCCCCTCTACTTGTGTACATGACACAATGTACGAATCTTCTGAATAGACACAATATTTTAAACACTAAACTTGTGATTGTACTGACAAGAAAAAAATTAGCTTCTTTTAATTTCAGATGACGGGTCCAATCCGGAACCAGATCCTGACTACACGGAGTACATGACGGGGAAGAAGACAGTTTTAGGCAACGAGGCAATGCCAGGTTACTGTTTGTTTTTTATATCTTAACAACTTGTGGGGGATCAAATGACAGCTAAACGTATTTGTGTTAACATTAACTGGTAACCGTTTTATTATTGCAGCTGAAATATTTTAATTGTGAATAAATCGGTGCTAAAACATTTTCAGGTTTAGATCTATCAGACCCAAAGCAGTTGGCGGAGTTTGCGAGGCCGGGACATAAAATAAGACTAAAGAAGCCGCTGCCCGAGTCCTCGGATAGAACGATAGGTATTGTTCATTTCATGATACGGTATTTTAATCATTTGTTTCGAATCTATGAAAAAAACATCCTTATCAATATGGCCGAGGCTTACAAAAATTTCATTTGGTTAAAATAGTTGGTGGAAGTAAATTAAATAGCGATATATAGTTATAAACTGCCTCGGTGGCTCAGTGGTACCTCGTATTACGTGCACGGTACGGCTGCAATGCTTGGGGTCTCGTGCCGAATCCCGGGCACGGAAAAAGTGATATTTGAGTTTTTTCTACTCGATGTCATCTCGAAGTATGAAATTTGAGTACGATATGGCGATAGGCTCGCCACCTATCACATCATGGGCCGGCAAAACATACGGCGATATGTGGGTGTAATAGTTGTGCATTGTGGCGTGAGGTGTGTTTTCATTTCGTTCATAGCTATGGAAAAAAAATCATTAGCAATATGGCTGAAACAGTGTAAAAAAAATGATTTGGATAGCGATATAATATAATTTAACGCGTAACATTTGTACGTATAATATTTTCTACTGTATACGGGCACGTTGTGCTGCGGTGAGGTGTCATGTTATCGTGCACGTGTATGTTTGCAGCGTGTCCACACAAAGGCTGCACGAAGATGTTCCGCGACAACTCGGCGATGAGGAAACATTTACACACGCACGGGCCCAGGGTACACGTCTGTGCCGAATGTGGTTTGTAGTATTTTATTAAAACATTAGTATATAATGAAATAATTTTGTAATGTTTTTTTTTTAATCATTTCAACTAGGATAGGAAGGGGAAGATGATACGACCGAGGAAGTGATCAAAACGAAAAGGAATTATCCTTTTTCTGCTGATCCCATCCTTCAAAGGAAGGAAACACATCTGCAACTCTTAATTGTAGCAAATGTCTATGGGCAGCGGTCACCTAACATCAGATGTATTGCTTGCTCGTTTACCACCTTCTAGTATAAAAAAAAACAAAGCTTAAAAAAGCTTGCGTTAGGATATTGTTCACGACAATAGTCGAATGAGGATCGAACCCCCGACCATGTTGTGCGCGTCTCGTATGCCGCAACCTTAATCATTAGGCTATTGGCTGTTTATAGTTGTTTCATTTAATACATAAAATATATCACAGCATATTTTATTGTTTCAGGCAAAGCTTTCGTAGAGAGTTCAAAGTTAAAAAGACATCAGCTAGTCCACACGGGGGAGAAACCCTTTCAGTGCACGTTCGAAGGCTGCGGGAAGAGGTTTTCACTTGATTTCAATTTAAGGTAGTCATTTATTATTTATTATTCCAAAGAAATAATAACATTAAATAAAATAAAGTTTGTGTTTTAAACAAGTTAAACTATATGAATTTTATATTTCATATTGTCTTGCATTTTAGACAACTGCATCATGCACTTATCTAAATATGTTATAACTTTATTCGGTTCTTAGAGATGACAAGCTGATGATTAAAGCCTTACTGCCTACCTTTTATAATTTGGAGCAATAACAAAGCGGTACGCATAGTAAACATGTACGCGTGTATTGCAGAACGCACGTGCGCATCCACACGGGCGACCGGCCGTACGTGTGTCCCTTCGACGGCTGCAACAAGAAGTTCGCGCAGAGCACCAACCTCAAGTCACACATACTCACACACGCCAAGGCCAAGTCAGTATAAGAAATAACAGAAATAACACAACCTTTCAACAGTTTAAAAAAATACATATCTCACGTCTGTATTCCCTCAAGGAGTACCAGAAGAGCAAGTGCATCCAAATTTCGCCGTATGTTTTGCCGTCTCATAATGTGATAGGTGGCGAGCCTATCATATCAGGCACAAATTATTAACTCCGGGTTGATAAACCCAATAAGTTGAAAAACCCAAATATCACTTTCCCGAACCGGGATTCGAACCTCCAGCGAAATATAATACAATACTCATATTGAAATATTAAATAAGGTTATTATACAAATTTAATAATTTTTTTTGCAGATCAAGAAACTCGTTATCCCGTAACGGAGGCGCCGCGTACGACTCCGCCAGAACGACCCCACAGTTCGTCCAGCTGGAAGTCAACCCTGACGACTCCAACCCACAGCTCATCTTCTACACCCACGAGTGAACCGTGCTCCGGACAGACAGACACACAGACAGACAAGTGTTTGGTGATTAGTGAATTTGTTGACGGATTTGTAAATATTATAGTGACATGCATTTACATTTTGTGAATTGTGTCCATTTAAAACGCATATAGTGAAGAAATCTAAAAGACTGTGGATATATGATATAGTGTGATAGTGTACGAAGTAAGCTAGGGATATGTTAATGAACAGTTTTTTGTAGTTTCCTACGAGAGTTCCGAACTGGCGGTAGACCTTAAGAATTAAAATGGCCGCCTGCCTTGCTTAGCTGCTAGAGAACTGTTCCAACAACGGAAACAACAAAATCTTATATTGGATTATTTTTAGTAACACGCTAAGTCTTGTTTTAAAATAAATAAAGATTTTTTCACGAAATGAAGGTAGTTCTATAAACTTGGGAAATACATTTTCTTTTCAGTAAAGACCACGAAAAATGATACAACGACGAGTGTGACAAAGAAATATTTTATATTGGTAATCGTCTTGATATTATAAAAAAATAAACAATTTTTCATTAAAAAAACACAAGTTAATATTGAAAGATAAATAAATTAAATATGCTAGGAATAATAAAAAGGGTTTTAAATTGAAAAATATATTTTACTTCACTATTTTACATCACTGTAAGATATAATAAAATTTAAATCAAAATATATAAAGATGTTCTTAAATTAATCAATCATTTCGTTGTTAAATTTGGAAAAGCCTAAAAATTTAAGATCCCGCTGTATGAAGGAAGGCTTGGGTGTTACTAAAGACATCTGACTTGTGAGCTGATTGGTTTTTACACTTGAATGTGGTTCATTTGATGAATCTATTAAAGTTATATTAAAAACTTCAAGAGAAATCTATGAAACATAACTCATGACCTTGTGTTTAGACATAGGTATTTCGCCAAGGGGGTCTGGGTTCGATTCCCAGCGATTAAAAGCAATCATGTATGTGATTTTCTGGTTGGTTCCTAGTTTATAGGTATAAGCCTGGAAGTTTGGGAACAAATAGCTTTGGTAAACTTGTCTTTTTTTTAATGTTAAAAGGTCAATTCTCTTTGAAGTCGCAGGAAACTTTAACGAATTTAAATTAAATACCTCATCAGTTTTCGTTCTGTTTGGGCGCAATTATCTGGTTTCTTTAAATTCAAACAATATAAATGAAATCATTATATTTATGGTTTTGCCTCGATAACAGTAAATACTAATACACATACTATTGTATTAATTTAATAAAATATTTTTTAATTTGCTTTCTTTCGTTAGTCATTTCATTTTAAGTCTTTAAATGTAAACTAAAACGATACGCTTTGTTATTGGCCACAAAAATGGTTATGAAAATTGTACCATCAAGGAACATAACAATAAATGGTGTGGACAATTTTAAGAAACATATTTGTGCCGCCGTGTTTGTACATTTTGTACTATATAAATGCCAAAAAGATGTTTTGTATAATAAAGTTATATATAGATATTTTTTGATTAAGGGGAGGTTCATGCAGTCTTGTCAACTAATTATTTTTTCTTGAGTTTCGTAACAAATGTGAAATGTTATACAATTATTGAATGGAATGTTTTGTTGTGTGCAGGTTTTATTTTTTACGTATAAATAAGTATTGCTGAGGATGTTAGTTTTGTTCTGATGGATGACGGATTGAAGGATTCCATCACCGAATGCTAATGTTTGCAAGTTAATTATTAATATTTTTATCTAATTCCCAACAGCCACAATTTATAAAATGGTCTCATTTTTATTATAACATCGCGACGTGATCGAAAGATTGTCGAGTGAGATGACAATCAGAGAAGAATAAAGTGTAAATATTTCTATAAAATGTTTGTTTTCTTTTTAACATACCCAAAACAAGCCACGCTTTCTTCCCGCGCTGGGTCACAAGAGCAGGAGGGTCCTCTTTGCACTTAAATCTGTGCAGATACTGTGAGAACC
>JAABKM020000011.1:1302590-1313700 GCA_016277805.2 Papilio aristodemus | reverse complement strand
TTTATCCCGTCTCAAATAATCACGAAAAATCGAAAGGTAAAAGCCTAGTAAATAATAATAATAAAGATAGACAACTTTCAAAATGTCGAACAACAGTTATCAACAGCGACAATCCTTACGAGAGCGGACATGATCCCTTTCACCGGTGCGTCTTTGCTTTAATTAACGAGGGATAGCGGCGGCGTAAGGAACGGTTATACAACCCGCTCAGATAACCCACGCGATACTCCTGTACAGTAATTGCGTGGCGAAATGTGAAAGGATCAATATTTCCGTTCTAAATATACAGTTATTATATTGGCTTTGAGCTTTCTTGGCGCTTTTTGGTCGTATAGTACGTTTTTTTTTTCGATTGTTTTAATACTCGCCATGTTGAGATAACTAATTTACTAAAGATCTGTGCCGACAGTTTGAAAACCTATTCTGTAATGTCCTGGTGTTACTTGTTTTTTTTTTAAAAAAAGCACATAACTGTTTTTGTCGAATTTACTAAACCATATTGAAACTATCAAAGCATGTGTTGAAAATGTACAGTACGGTGACATGAGAGTAGTAGTAGAAAAACCCAAACTTTCTCGATGAAGTGACTTTAATAACGCGAGCTTGTAACAAAGATTTAGATTAAGCTCCCAACAAGAAATAAAAGAGTGTAAAAGCTTGTGAAATAAGTGCGTATCATTAAATTCCATCGCCAATTAACGTCGAAGGGGATTGAGGTAATGCACCTATAGAGTTAATCTACCCGAATACAGTTGGCTTCAGCTTGTTCATTATAAAAACTGGTAGAATTTAAAATATAGTCAAAACATAGAAATCGTATAACCCAGAAATGTTATCAGTTTAAAATCTACAAGATTAATTTAAATATGCTTTATGAATAATATTGAATTAAATGAAAATTAATCACAGTTGGTCTTTATGACCGGTGGTCTAAAGAATAAATTAATAGCAAAGGCCGTGATATATAACAGTAATAAATAATTTGAAATAATTTGTACAGGCCGCAGTACAGTAGATGTAACACTAATATTACTCTACACAGTAATACTATAAATGTAGGGGATTTGGTAACTTTACAAAAGTGTTAATAAAATACAAGTTTTTTTATTGTTAGATTGAAGACATTATATAATACGCGTAAAATTAGTATTAAAAGATATATTTTATAATTAGCAACCCGCCTTCTTCGGTTTTTCTATACTATATGGATAGGACCCCTCTAATTACTCTTTTTAGTGAAATTCTGTTGTGTAGTTTGAAAGATCTAAGTGTAGACAACGGGAAGCTTGTTTTAAAAACATTCTTGAATAATTTTATTAAATAACAGATAGTATATTCAAAAATTTACATAAGACGGGTACAAAGTGCGCCCAAGTCTAAGGAACCTAAGCATTGTGAGCCTGGTGCATTTCGTACGCAGCCTGTATGCGCACAACTTAACATGAACAACGATCGAGAAAACGCGCCCAGCAAGAATAGATCCGTATAAAATGATTGGATTTTACAAGAATTTGCAATCATAAAGGCGGTCATGAAAAGTCGAGGCCGACGAAACGATGCGGATGCGTTACAGGATCTGACCGGCGCGGCGTAGGCAGCGGCCTATCGCTTGCAATCAAATTTCGATGTTTCCCATTGAGTGTCCGGGGGACGGTTCAACTTTTTTGTTACTATAGATATTAATTCTTACATAAAGCATTATTCGTATTTGTGTGAACGTTTGTGCAGTTTCAGTATGGCCAAGAGCGAACGTAACAAAATTAAACTATTGCAAACTAAATCAGACTTTTCAGTTATGACAAATTAAAGTTAAAAGTTGTATAGTCACTTTTTGTTTTCAAAACTACTATCACTTTGTTACTTGGATACTAATTTAGACGGGTTTAATATATAATACTATATATTGAGATCACTTACCAAGGGTGTGAGGCCGGCGGCGAAGCGTGGGTGGTCGCTTCAGGCTCAAATCCACCGGCTCCAGCTGGACGGGCGGTTCGCATGCCTACAACATAATAAATTATATTATAAGAACCAAGAATCAATTCGAACAAACAAGCAGTTCAGAAGTTAAGTGTATACCGTTCATAGACAACAAATGAGTTTCAGATGTTTTGCCAATCATTATGTCAAACAGAGTAGGAATAAGAAAATAAAAGGATTTTAATAGGATATAAATAATACGGTATCTTACAAAGCGAAACAGAAACATAAAACTTATCTTCATGTCTAAATGACTGTTATTGGAAATGACTACGACCTATCAAATGATAGGTCGTAGTCATTTCCAACTGGACCATTTTTCAAATGGCTTTAAAGTCATTGGAGAGGTTACCAAAGTTTTAACGCAATTCCATTTATTGATAGATCTAGGAGAATAGAAGACATTGAGCAAGATTGCTGTTGAAGCTTGAAAATACTATAATCTATCGTTCCGATTAGAAAGTAAAGAACATGAAATGCTTTAATTAGACGGCAGATCCAGTTTTTAAGTTAATTAATAGGAGATAAAATCTAGATACGATTCTACGACTAACTGACAGATAACGTGCGCTTGAAGTTAACATACAAACACTTGACTTTGATAGTTTTAAAGAGGAAGACTTAATTTAAATCGTTTATAGTTAATTAAAATATATAGATTTGTATTATATTTTAGATCTAAGAACAGATTAATGTTATATTGTTCTCCTATAGATTATGAGATATAGTAAAAAAAATAGTGAAATATTTTTTCCTTTCAAATAGATTAATTGTAAAACAAGATATGTAAATGTAGAATCAAATTAATCTTTGTTAAATTTTGAATCGGTCAGTGTATACAAGTTGTCTTTCTTGTAGTAATAGCATGGGAATTAACCACATTTTCTAATATATGTACATTTGAAAGGTTCCTTTAAATTCTTATCATATCTTATCCAAATGTTTCCTTATTATTGTTAAGGCTTCGCTTATCGATTCGAGGCTCTTTATAATATCTATAGTGTTTATCTCTTTTCCATTTAGCCTAAACCCTTTCTGTAAGCTCTATACAAACTTTCATTTTTATCTTATGTAACTTGTATCACGCAACTCTATTCCGAAATCTATTATTTATTTTGAGAACGGTAACAACGCTCGACGCTTCGTGTGAGAGCTAACACGCCTGTCCTGTGTGCATGCAATATGGTTTATAAAGACGTGGTGCAACTATTTTATTAGCCAATTCGTCAATATTTATGAAGAACTTCTTAGTTTATGTGTCAGTTTATTAATTATCAATGTTTAATGGCTGTTTTTATACCTTCGTTGTTGTAAATTATTTTAAATTTTTAGGATTTCTGACGTCTGGACGTATGCATGTATTTCAATAAAAATATCTTTTAGCAAAAGAATACATTTACTATGTGATAATTACACAGTGATTAAGAAATATGATTTATGATTTTTATGTTTACTTTAATTTTTAAAGGGTGAGGATAGTGGGCTGCTTTTTGTGTAAAAGTTCAGTAGTCGAAATCGCTTGTCACTGCCCGCTCTCACCTGTACCTCACATTCGCACTTTAATTGCAGATGAGTCGTGCAGAGGCGTTGCGTAAGTGCCGCGGTCGTGCGCCGCCGCCCCGCCCGCTTCTATCGCACTTGCTTTAACGTCGCATGTGATTTATAATTCGCCTTATACTTTGCTAATCTCAAACAAGACATGAAAAGAAGTAGCGCGTAACGACTATCTTGGATCTGTTTTTTTTAGATGCAAATCAACTCTTATTATTTGGCTTTTATAACACCCAAATAGTTCCTCTTGGGATGTGGGTGTTGTTCTCTGCAAATGTGAATTAAGATAAAACAGAGAGGTGTAAAGTTTTTTCAGTAATTCATCGCATAAATACGCAGATGATGAAACTAAATGTGACGGGATTCTTTTGTACTTTGAAAACTTCAAATTAGAAGCAAATTTCTTTGACTGAACGAGTGCAGTAAGTGTTAAAAGTTAGTTAACTTACCTCCTGAGTTATATGACTCCTGTTAATTTATTGTAACATTACTAACACACTATGTTATTCCAAGAGGACTAATTACAATGTCACGTAACAGCTTAATCATGTACCGTTGTTTAATTACTCCCAAATCATACTTTAGGTAAATAAAAATAACCAAAAAATTAGAACGATAACTAGAGATTTCATTTTACATCATCCTCACTTCTTCTCTTCTACATTATCTGCGAGTTGACGTTTTAGTACTTTCTCTAGTATATCAGTAACCTGATAATGGTAATGGTGAATTAGTGACAGAGTAATTTTATTTCACACTTAAATTATATTCCTAAAGAGTACAAGATTTCTGTAATCTATGAACACGAGATATCTGATAAACCGAGATCGTGTCGAACGGAAGGCTGCAATCTTTGCTAATACACCTCTGTGGGCTACAGTAATGAGTAATATTATCGTATGCCGCCCTTATTACCCAGCCTGCAATAAATCATACCCACCCAACTATAAATCATCATATCAACGGTTTCGTATTAACATTTGCTTAGACGGATTAAGCGCCTAACAAAAATGATAATAAACCCTAGCGGTAACTATAGTATTAAAACATCTTAATCGTTAATTCATGTATGTTAAAAACGAAACGAATTTGGCTTTCTTTTCAAAATTTCTAAAATCGAATATATAAAATTCAGCTTGGCAGCTTCTAAATACAATCTATTAAATGTTTTGTACTTTATCAACGAGCTTTAGTAAGTGCGTCCACTTAGTTGTTATCTGTATTAAATGGTAAACGATAAGTTAATGTTAACATTTCAAATTATGTGTTCAACTCAAAACAACAATATTTCACTCGAATCTTACTTTATTGCGATCCTATAGATCTATGGCACGAAGCGACGCCAGTACGAACGCTAATCACTTCTCCGAAGCTGACCCAAAACAGCTCGTTTGCCTCAACGATTCAACAAAGATGTTTATTTTTTTTTACTCAATAATGTCTTAGAAGTTCAAACTCGTTATTTGGTTGTTTTTTATTCTATATTTTGCGTGACTACGTACAAAACCTCGTAAAGTTGCAGGTCCAAGGTTAGATCGTCGATTCATTTTTGTAGTTAATGGCAAAACAAAAGGCATAGAGTAAGTCTTTTGTTTCAATGGATTTAACCTGTCTGAATCACTGTTAGTGTTACTGAACGCCAGATCTGATGTTGAATAGATTTTCGGGTCGCTAAGGCATACTAAAGTAGACTAGACAATATAAAAACATAATATATTACCGCTTATATATTGTATCATTTAAGAGCTAGTGCTGATGCACTTCTCAGTTGTCGTAACGCCTAGCACTCGTGATGAGTGCTAGCCGTTACGAAAACTGAGAAGTGACGGTTCCTAGTTTTAGAGCGATGTAACACAGGCGTTGTAATGAAGAAGCGGTACGTAGTTTTAATAAAGGATATCACATGAGCTAGAGATATTAAGGCGCAAGGCACCGTGTAGCATGGTACGACGCTGGAGTGACAATATAGCACTGTAATTTTTATAGTATCTCTATTCAATTGTCAATAAAATTCTAAATAAAAGTTAATAACGATTGACAAGTGATTAAGCATCGATCATATTTTTTGAATGCGTGTACTTCTTACGGATAACAAATATTGTAAAACTGCCATTTGTTTTTACATTAAAAAAAAATCATAAAAAGAAAAAGGTTAGGCAGTATTCACGCAACGTATCAAACATTAATAGGGTGTAATTTTAATTATACGTTAAACGGTCGAGTGAATAATTTCACAGAACCGGCCAATGGACGAATATAAACGCACAATAAAACATTCCAACATTTACATTTCTGTTCAATAATGCATACATGTTCACCAGTACAGCCTTATCTGAACTGGTTGGCGTCCTCCTCTCTGATCTGGAGGTGACCAGTGCTGATAGGTATGTCCTATGTTGCAGCCGAAAAGGATAAATGAGGGTAGAAGCGAAGTGAAGGTTTAAAAGATAGACAAAACGTTGGAAGCTGAACCCAGACGTTAGGGCTCGGATATAGACCACCAACAGCATGCCTGTATATCAAGTTTACCAAATACTTGGTTTTAGATGCTTTAGAAACACAATTTTGCCTTTGGGAGTTCGCGTATCGTAAATACCACAAGCTTAGAGGTGGGTTTTGGCCGCGGCTGCTTTGTAACTGGTCATCGATTATGCCTGCATTTTGATGGAGTGGAATCTGCCGTATTCGAATTTAATTTATCCTATAATTTGAAGCGATGGCGTAAGGTAAGAGTACAACATATATTAAAGGTGAATTTCTACTTAGTAAGGAATAATCATTAAATAATTTTTAGGGTCGCAAAAACTTTAAATAGACATCACGGTTTTCTATAGAAATTTTAATGAAAGAAACGTAAGTTGTAATCATTTATTATACATCTGTATTTAGGACTAAAAAGAGGAGCGTTTGCGTCAATATTACTGTTAGATTTAGTGCGTCATTCCATGAATCGTGTATAACAAAAAAAAAAAAGACTCTCCGATCGGCGATATGAATGTGGCTAACGTTGGTTCATTTATTTAGATTTGATCATGCAAATTTTTCTTTGTAACATAAGTTACTTGACAAAATAATTCGAAAGAAAAGTACATTGACGTATTTCTATCTACGGTATATTTAGATATTTTCTTTACATTTTGTCAATGTAATCCGTACTAAAGTTAGATATTGAAACGATTTACTCCAAGTAATTACCATATTCTTTAATAATGTGAGAGCTTGCATTCACCATATCTGATATAATCCGCTTGTAATAAGCGTCAAATATTTCTTAAGCCTCCCATTGTTTCGGTAAACCTTACTTTTTAAAATTACTACTACGAAACGTAACAAGTGTACGTAAAAAGTTAAGCCGGATTTGAACGCATTTGAATTTAGATTTGTATTCAAAATTTTACTTTTTTCATTAGCATTTCGTTAGTAGTACTTCCCGTTTAACGCGGATAGTTTTTGCTGATTAATTCCGTATTTTGCCCGAATTTAATGCTAATTAGCGAGTTTACGTATGCAAATACCATGCCGTTCCCTTGCTCGCCGTAATGTTGTCGGAAATAAAAAAAATATTTGCTATATTTCAATTGTTTCAACAGTTTGCTTTAGCGAATTTTGTTTCTTATTGTTCGCAACTTAGAGAAGCTATTGCACCAGACGAGATGCTCAAATTTTACTCGAAAAAAGTTAACAAAATCATTAGTAAAAACGAGGAAATTTCTTAGTATATCTCAATATCAAGATTGAATGAAACTCCAATGTTTAAAGTTTGTCTATTTTGTCCAGATGTTGTTTCACAATAATGTTTACAAAATAATCAAATTGGAATGGTTATAGGAGACAATAATTGTAAACGGCTACCAAAAATCAATGAGGAATATCACTGTAATATAAATCAACTGATTATATTTGCAACGTCTAACTAAGAACAGTTAAGTTTCAGCAACGCAATGCTAGGCTACGCCAATTACATTTTACAATATAATATTCACAAGCGTCAATAAGTATTCACTTAAACTAACAGTACGTGATTTACTAGCACCGCAGCGAATATCGCATGCAAACTAAGCAATAGTTGTAAAAACTTAATATGGTCTTCTAGTTGACGTAAGAGGCCCGTTTAACGGCATATCATCAAATCGGACTAACGAAGCACTGGCAGTAATGTTGCGAAACTATTGTGGTGTTCTCAAATCGAATATCGAGAGCTTTGAAATCCGAAGGGTCTTATTTGACGTGCGATTTGAATATGGAATCGACTCCCGCGCTCAGATCCCTATCATTAACTGATCTATTGATTTGTTGCTATTTGATTAAAGAAAGGAAATTGTTAAATGCTTAACGGCGTCTATTTTCTCGCAATACGTATATCGTCTTACATTTTCATTCATACCATTTATATATTTGCATTTCATTTACGTAAAATGTAAGTATTATATATAATGTTTTAAATCATAATACAATGTTATTTTAGCAACTACGATGTTCATTTTATACATTGTTTTCAATGGTTATTAAAGTTTGAGTTTTAATGCAGCATAGTAAGTCTTAAAATTCCGTTTCTACATTTGTTACACAAACAACACGCATTGCGTTGAGGCTCTATTTTACGTACAGTCTTCATACATAAATTTTGAATAAATCGCGTTTAACATTATAGGAAATAGAAAAAATCCATTTTTTTTTCTATTTCCTATAAATCGACACTATTTCCTTACCTCCATTGTATTGGGCAGCATGACGCCTTCGCGGCGCCCCGCGCCCTCTTTTTCATCCTGTGAAAAACACATTAATTGAATTGGTGTTTATAAAACGTACATGTTTATGAAACTCTGTCTCTGTCTTTTGCAAGGCGGATCATTATATGTAATTCTAAAGTAGATTAATAACTTTGGATTTGTGACTAAAAATCCGGATCCATGAACTGGATATTTTATTGGAAACAGTCCTACTTTACGACGATTTACTTCATATTTATGCCGGATGTTATTCATGGTTTGTAGGAACATAATTAGTCACCTCTGATACATTTGTAAAAAGCGAAAAGCCCGAAAACAATGAAAATGTGTTTACAAATGGATCTATTTAGAAATCTAACCGTTCGATTACAAGTTCATCCTAATTTATACATTGTGCCATGTTAATTAAACAAGAGGGTAGAATTTTCATTAACTTTATATAAAGTTTCTTCGATATTTGCCGTAATATCTCCCTAGCCTGTCAATTATCTAGAACAAGATCGTCGGCGTAAATTATAGACCGATAATTGCACATTTTCATAGCTTAATGACTAGTTATTAAAAAGGGGAGGATAGACGCCAGCTTTTAGATCACCGTTAAATTGACCGTAAGATAGTAACCGTATATGTTTAATTATAAAGCGTAGTGTACACCATTAAAATTGGTACACAGATTTTCTGACACATTCGGTTCAATGCCTTTTATGACGCCATCATTTTATGTTTGCGAAATATTAATGACCATCTAATAGTAAGCAATGGGTAAAGAAAAAGGGTTGTATTCTATACTTCTCCATCCATCCGTCCATGACACTCTGAAGGATATAAATTTAATGACACTACACTCTTCAAAAGAGGTCAAGTTGTTTAGACAAGGCTACAGAAAGTCAAAAAAGAACGTCATTACAGTGCCGGTCGGTGGGATTAAAACGTAATTTTGCACGAAATCAATAATATATGTCCATATTTTAGATACAAAATAGCTACCGCACTCGTAAAACAAGATACGCATCGAATCTTGAAGCGATTACTAAAACCCGTTCAATGTCGATTGTTATGCCCGTTGGCAACATTTAATATCACTATCTGATATGTTGGACGGATCTTGTATCGGTACACCGGCGTGGGCTACCCACCCACCGCGCTACGCTAACTTATCGCCAATCACGATCTAACTACCATGTCCCCCTGACCGGTTAGTACATATACATTAAGTCTCACACCTGTCACTCCAATGTGCACACAAATTAGAAATGCTACGATTTATTTTATTATAAAATAGATAACATTGTGTATGACTCAGTGCGGTTGGCAAGAAGTTAAGGATTTATATTTCTACACGATATTGTCAATTAACCACACCATTTCTTTAATTTTGCAAAATATCATTGTATTAAGATTTTTTAGCGATAGCAGGATAATGCTCCCGCGCAGAATAAGAGAATTGTTGCATTTAAGTAGTTAAAAAGTTTTCAGGATATATAATTATATCCAAGTTAATTAGATTAAATGAACGGGAATATTTTTTTGCACGAACTTATTCGAGGATAGGATAAGACGGAGAGTGTGAATCGGAAAAGCATTTATTATTTTTCCTGTCTATCTCCTCTTTGTCTCATTAAAGGTGGGCAATATATTTGCGACTTATTTCCTGTGCGAAAGCGCAGCGGTCTCATCATGTGAACATTGTTCGTTCGCCACCATTCGTTAATAAGATGAAAAAATTAGCATTTTATAATTTTTAAAACAACAACCATTGACATTACTGTGCAACGCCAAATTTAAATTGCGATAGCCATTTACAACGACCTCAAGCCGTTCAACAGTCGTCACGACATATCGCAGCATCGGAGCACGAGGGGACAAATGCGTAACGCAACATTCGCCTAATGTCCGACGGCCAGTGAAAGCAAAATGCTAAGTTCCCACGATACCATTTCGGCTAGGGTTGGTGAATCTACGAAATCGTAATTTAAACAGCATGTTGTAAACCTAAATGGGCTAACAACTAAAAGCTGATAGTGCGTTAAATAGAATAATTCATTTTGATATTAGAATTCTTGAAAATATCGTTAATCTTTGAATGTCTATTACAGAAATTGGGAAATGAAAGACACTGGCAAAATTTGATCCAAACATTACAGATATGAAAAAAATCTATCGTTTTTAACATATAACAAATCAATCAGTTCTAGAATAGCGGTCATTTGCACAACGAAGGTATACAGAAAATCCGGTCCATGAAGCGACACTACACAATGGTGAAAAAACGACTATTTCAGCTGTTTTTAATCATGAAATGGTTTAGAAAATTAATACAATGAAAGAATATAAAAACGGACGTATAGTCAAATATATAGGTAGGTCACATACCTAAAAGAATATAATTATTAAAATATATATGTATGTTCACATTGTTCCTTACTCAATTGATTGTAAAATAACCAAAGATTCTTATAGGAATAACAAATGTTAAATTCCCACGATACAATTGAGGAAGAGACCAATAAAACCCTACATCTACGAAAAAGGTCACAGAATTTCATAAAGTTTGATCAAACATAATTTACATTTATTCAAATAATGTTAATGTATTCATTTGTAAAGGAACAAGCAATTAATTTATATATTTGACATTATTTAAGATAGATATAATCTTGCTAAATCTATTAAAAGCAGATTCTCCAGGTCCAGTGAATTCGTGACACCATTTTCCAATTTTCTTTAGTTTCAAAATGGAGAAGCGCTAGCCCTGTTATCCCGCGCGTGAGTTGTCACGCGTTCCCGTCGCACTCGCTCTGTGACACTCGGACAGACAAGGACAGCTGTCGTCTTATTCGGACGATTTT
>JAABKM020000011.1:501652-512708 GCA_016277805.2 Papilio aristodemus | reverse complement strand
GTAAACTATATGTTACAGTATGAGTTCCACTTCAGGTCACCTCACTAAGTCACCAACTCCCTTAATTTAGTTTTTAACATTTTCACTTTTTTATTCACTGCACTTTTATAATTGCTCTTCGAGTCCGTTATCCTGTGTTCTGATTTGTTCCTGCTGGCCAGCCGCTGCTGGAACAGCTCGTAGAAGTGCGGCAGTGGTGTATCCACGAGCTGCGAGTCTTGCGGGGTCAGCGCGGACACTGCCGCGCTCTGCGGGCTGCCGTCAGCTGGCCGCGGGTAGCTCGCCGCCATATTCTGGATGAAGTGGTTGAACATTGCCGTTTCAGAAAACCACTCGAGGAAGTACTGGTTTTGTTTTGATGATGCGCTCTTGACGAATGATTCTTTCTGTAAACCAATATTGTTTATAATTAAAGATATATCTAACTCGGATGAGGTTGAGGGTAAAACCATTTATTGAATTAAAAAAATTTCAGAAATAACCTTAACATGTTACGTTATAATATTGTCTTTCAAATAACACATTTTTACTCCACTTGCTATTGCCACCAGGTAAGGTATACAAGGCTCGATAAAAAAAAAAGCTTTTAATCATGACAAAAATTATTAATTGCTCTCTGACTAATAAAACACTATAATTATATTAAATTCCATAAAACATAATGAGAAAGATTAAGTAACAGATACAGTATAAGTTAGGCGACTAGATGCGTCTTTAAGTTATTACTTACGTCAAAGACGACACCATTTTTGCCCATTTCCCCTTCCTTCATCTCTCTGACGATAAAGAACCGCCAGAAGTCGCCGAGTATGTCCACGAAGAACCTCAAAAACGCCTCAGATATCATCACATTCCTCGTCTTCGTGTCTTCCTGTTTGTCTTTCTGTTTTATCGACTCCATTTGTAGCGACGTCTTGAGAGTCTTGTAACTTGACGTCGGTAGAATTGTTGACTCATCGCCTTGATAGAACAGCACTTTGTTCGGATGTGTCAGGTCTATTAGCATGCCCTGCGATTAAAAAAAATTACCTTGAAAATTAATTTGTTAAAAATATATAGTAATAAAGAGTAGCGCTGTATGTTAAAATAGTAATGTAAGAAGACACACACGACATAAATATTGTTTCAGTTAAAACTGACCAAAACGGAACAAAACTTTTGGTAGGGGGGGGGGGGTAAAAACGCTTTGTATATTGTTGCAGTTACACCGACCTCTTCGAACAGTATAGTGGCGGGGTCTGTGTCAGCGCCGCTGTCCAGCATGCCGGCCAGTATGGGGAGCGGCGCCTCCAGCACGTCGCGCTGGATCTCCGCCGGGATGCTGGAGATGAGCGGCTGTTGCCACACCAGCGGGTACAGCGCGCTTTGCAACGCTTCCATACACGACGACACCACGCTGGCGGAAATTAGACAGATCCACAAGATATTTTAATCCGGCTCGAAGGACCATTTTAATAAAAATACTATTGAATATCGATGATTGCTGTTCGTGAATAGTTGTATACAAAAATTCAACGCACTATTATATAAAGTCAAAACAACTAATAATGTCGTTGTGGATTAAACAATAGGACCAGTCCTTATTAATATCGTTTAATAACCAACAAAAGTAATCCAAGAATAATTTTAATAAGCTCACCTCAGCTGGTTACCCATGATGACGACCTTCCTCTCCAGGAGCAAAGACCCAAACACCTTTATGACCAGGCCGGCGCCGAATGAATCCAGCAGCACGGAGAAGTTGTCCTCGTCCACTCGCGGCTCTATGGGCCTCTTAATGATCTTCCTTCTAGAAGAAAGCGAGATTTTAATAATTAGAAAAAGTTACTCGAACACGTATTGGGAATTTATTTAAATTACTGCTAGTACTTCATAGAAATAATTAAATTTACCACATCTAGTAATCAGACACTGTTTTTTGTCCATTATACGAACCAAGACTATATTTTTTTTTATATTTTCAAAAGAATCAGGTCACTTAATCGCTAAATAATAGTGATAAGACATCTGTATGAAGTAAATGACTACTCAAAATCAAACCTTGGTCCTTCTAGATCCAGCAAAACCCTTTTCGGACTGTTGTTATTGTGAAGGTCATACAACTCCGGCATGTCTTTCACATTATCCGGCAAACTGTCCACTTTGAGGAGCCCTCTCTTTGATTTGGTCTCGACTACGCCCGCGCCCTGGTCTGGTCCGGCCTTCGCGAAGATCTCTCCGAGATTGACCGAGTTCCTTACGGCCAAGGTCTGATCTTCGCCCCTCTTGGTGTACGTGATGGTGATCTCTTCACCAGGATTCGGGAAGTCGCTCTCGAAAAGCTGTTGCAGAAGTAGATTTGTCTCCACCTCCGAGTTGCCGTGCTGGGATTCGATTTCTTGTAGCACCTAGAAAGAGTTTTTTTTTAATTTGTATTTAAAAGTAATAATTACTAATAATTTAGAGGAATCAAGATTATATACGTATAAGAAATATTGTTAAAATTTCATTTATACAACATATATGATATACCTTATAATAAAATCCAGGCGCTCGATATTTGCCTATCAAACAATAACACAGCGGCAGACAGACGGTGGCGCCCTCTGGTAGCACTCGACGGCAGTACCTAATAAAAATATATTAAAAAATTCTTTTATTTCTGCATAAACGCATCGTATAGAAACATATGGAGGCAACGAGCAAGTAAGCCCCTTGATTTGTATGGTTTACCGGTTTGCTATTTAAGTTAGCGTAAAGTTAAGTTAACTTAAAAACCAAATTTACATAAAAGGGCTACATGAGCTACGGAGATTAATCTTTACTAGAACTGACCCGTAGCTGCGCTCGCCGCGCTCGTCGGTGAGCACGAGCGAGTACTGCTGCGCGCTGCGGGCGTCGGCTGTGTGCTGCGCGCCTGACAGCGTCTCCGGGAATACTAGGTTCTCGATGTGCGCCGGCGCTTGCACCTAAACACACCATAAAAGTAATGTACAGTCAGGAAAAAATAGTTTTTGTCACAGTTCGATAATTATGAATATCATCTAATGGATAATATACTAACCTGGCTTGGAAACACACTCTTCACGTACGCCTGTCCTGTCATATAGTTCATCCCGACCAATAGACAAACGTTGAACAACCCCCTCTCTCTCGGCTCAAAGGGCAATCCAATGTCCACGCAGCCGGTCTTCTCGTCTATACTCTGATTGTCTATGCTGTCATCGCTAGCCGTCAGATCATCCTTCATAGACAATACGTTCCCGGTTGAATCCGTCAAATTGAATTTGGAATCTGTCACGTCCGCCATCTTGTCTTTTGCGAGATTGCTCTGTGACGCTCGGAAGCTCTTCCAAGAACGAAAAGTTGAGTACGGATTGTCGATTATTTCGGATTTATACGAACAGATGGACGTTTGGTGTCGGAAGCGAAGATTCTTAACATTCTTAGGGTCGAGATATGCCACCCTGGACGACACACGTCTGACGTAGTTCTTCCTCTTTTCGGTTAGACTTCTAGTCAGTCTTACGGATTCTGAAAAAAAAGATTTACAATATTTTAAATAATACAATTACATAATCATACAATTACATAATGATACATTTCCAAAATTATTTTTAAATGACTTTAATTTATATAGAAGTAAAAATACAGCCAAATCAAATGAGAAGTGTCAAAGATCCGAATGACCTCTTTCTAAACCAGGAAAAAATAATGTTTACATTTTGTGATAAAATTCTTAATTGTAACAGATAAGGGCTGATGCAATTGTACGAAAACTTGCATATATTTGATAATGTCGAATTTATTATTATTTTTAACCTAACCAAGGCTATGCTCCTTGGAAAAAAATTCTGAATAACATATATAAAATTGAAAAATATTTAAATTAATAAAACCTCTTTTGTAAACTTAATGTTTTCTTAGGAAAATATCCATATCACTTAAAATATAACCAAAAAATATATATATAATCATTTTTCGCTTAATGTACCATAAAACCTTAAGGTGTCCATTTATATATTTTACAGCCCTCTAAGACCCTTAACATATGTGATAAAGTTTAAATCGTAATATTTTCGATCATAGAAACTTATGGTATTCTAATGTACAGTTTATTTCCGGACATCCTGTATACCAAAGGAGTCGTAACTAACTCCCTGCGTATCAGAGTATAGTATGAACACATTTCCACGTACCTTCACTGGTGCTCCCATCAGAGAGCTCTGTGGGGAAGCAGCCAGGTTTGTTGTCGTCCATGTTGCAGGCGGCAGACACCGTCTCGTAAATCTCCGTCATCAGACGGTTCAGCTTCAACAACAAAAAACTAATTAGTTTTTTATATATAAGTTTATAATAAAAGAACTTTCATAAAAGAGACAAGGTAAGTATGTTTTATGTATTGTAACTTTTCACGGATAAATGTTTGTAGTTTCAAGTAACATTGTTGAAAACAGGATTTTTAGCATATAAAATTATGATTAATTGATATGAAAATATTATTTAAATATTAATTCATGTATAATTATCATAAAAATATTGATGTAAGTTATTTAACGTGGTCCGAGTTTCCTTCCGCGAACCATATAAAAACCGCGTTCCGATCCGCCTATCGACTCCTTATAAGGGTGGTCATTGCCGATTTTCGCACAAAACGCAAAATTTACTCATAACGCTTAATTAAATAACTGCCTAAAATTTCCCTATGAATTGACTTCCTGTACTCGCCTTTGGGTAAAAACCTTTAAAAATTTCTTTAGTATTTTTTTTCCACGTTAAGAAATGCAAAACCCTAAGGTTATATGATAGTAAAAAGTACAGTGATAATGAATGATCCTGTCCAACAAAGAGCCACAGTTCCGAAAACAAAATAGATAGTGCAGAAAATTTATGTAAGTATGTTTGTATGTCCCCCAACTGTCGTCCACATTCCGAAAGGGTTCATTTAACCTCTCATTTACCATCGCTATCATTCAAACATAATTCAACATAAATCACAAACAAAACAATGATATTAATTACTGTTATTGCAATGCAGAGTTATGACATATTGTATGACATAATATAGATAATGGAATAATACGAGAATAAGGCTAACAGTTTGGAACATTCCTACCACTGAGTTTCGCTATAACCTTACAGAGTTCCAAATCCATGCGCATGTTAATAGCATTCCGCAGGGTTTTCGCTATGTTTTTTTTAATCCACTGGCGTACCCAGAAAAACCTAAACAAAAAACTTCATTTCCCAAGTTCAAATGATAAATGTACAGTAAAAGCATAAACCAAACAGATGATTTCTCTTTATAACTTCCAATATACAAAATATATTAAAAATCCCCATATCTGGCATTTAACTACACTCTTGTTTTGTATTTTAAACTGTAAGCAGCACAAAGTTAACTAAGATGACCAATTAATCATAATTTGAACACTATCACATTCAAGTCTGAGGCGACAGTTGAAAATAAAATCTTGAGTATGACTGACAATAATATTTATTTAACCTGCCACGTGACAAAACATCTGCAGGGTCGATAAACAATAAAAAACAACTTCAAGAAACATGATTTTCTTTAGAATGAAATTCTGATAACCTTTGAGTGCATTTGAATTAGGTATATTTTAGTTTAACTTTTTTTCTCGTTATGTTATTATTTTCAATAAGCAGCAATCGCTAAATTTTGCTAAAGATCTAAAAATTAAAAAAAACGTAAACAAGAGCCGAGTCTTTCTTTTCGATATCGTAACAAACAATGAACGCGAAACTTACAAATTGGCGTCATTACAATGTCGGTTAATTTAGGCGTTGACTCACGAAGTTATCGCAGACCAATAAATTACAAACTGACTAACTATGAGGCCGTGCCTGGCGATATTCCCTTTTACAGCGAATACACACTAGGCGTTTTAAACGTTCGGTTTAGTAACGCTAGTTCTAAACTACCAAGTTCCTTGCATCCTAAGAACCTCGATGCGCCTACGACGTTAACCATGAATACGACTGTATACAGTTGTATGAGTCCCATTAGTTTTTAAAATGCGTAAAACCAACGACTTAAGGTCCGGAAACGCATCTGCACTTCCTATAATATTATGACGTCGATAACCACTGAAATTAAGGCAACTACTCCTTCGCATTTTGCATTTGCCACGCTCATCGTAGAAATAAGACCAAATCTCGCTTTAAAACGTCTAGTGTGTAAGCGCTCTTATTTACTTACTGTTTCTACACAACTACAGAGTAGTTGTGTAGAAACAGTAAGTCGCGAGGAATTATTTTGACCTCAGGAATTGTATTGAATTGTGTTGATTCTACTTTTCTTTTTATGAAAAAAAAAATAAATATGAAGTACAATAATAAGTAATTTAAAATCACTCTAATTATTGAAACAGGGTATGTTGCCGGCTTCTTGAGACGTTTTGCTAAAAGATCAGAGCCCTCGCCCTGATCGCCAACAAATCCATTAGAATAGTCTAGGCATGGACCATCGTGTGTTTATTTCATACCTTTTGTGATATTACCTCTAAAATATAAAACAAACACACATGTTTTTAAACATTTATTCGTTTATTTTTGGAGAAAGTCGCTGTGATATTTGCGTCGTATTTATTTTAACTTCATGCGTACATAAATAATACAGACGCGAATGTCCATTCTATTAGGACGGCAGACGTAAATATCAATACGAACATGACCTGGGGTCAATAGAAGTGTTTTTAAGACATCCTTTTCAATATCCACTTACACTGTTTTTGAAACATCGATCTGTCTTCGATATCATTTTAACGGCTTCAACACTTCAACAATAGCAAAGACCGTTTTGATTGTTAAAATACGACCTCACAGAAGACAGGCGTGAAGTAGAAGTATTCTAAGTAAATTCTGGGGGTGGAAGTCTAATGGGTGAGATGAAAAATAATTACTCAATCACATTTAAGTATGGAAACATTTCAAAGAAACTCTGGTCACACTGCCTACGGCTTTTGATTACGGGCATGATTATATTTTATTTAAATTTACACAAATTAAACATGATCGTAAAAGATTGTTTTATCATTACAAGTCATGCAGAAATCATAACGCTCCCTCCCTCGTCTCTGTTACGTATGTTTTTTTTTATTTTCATTTAAAAGTGTTATATAAAACACTTGATTGATAGTTTGTTTATACTTATTATGTGATAATGTTATCATTTGTTATCATAATTTGACGCAGCATTGTCGAAGCCTTGACAATCATGTGTAGAAAAAGTGCGTTACTGTGCTACTAAGATATTTATAATGAATTTTGATTAGAGACTCAAAGCGAATTACTGCACCTTGTTTCTTGCATAAATATTTATTTTACTGTTCTGTTTCCCGGTTCTTGTGTAATAGTGCGTAAACAAATTTGAGTATTTTTATTTATGTACGTATTTTAAAAAAATTAACTAGTGTCTTTTAATTTAATACTTAATTTTTGTCTTAGTTTTAATATATACTATTGCCCCAGTCGTTAAACTTAGGTCATTTTATTGAATGCAATTATGTATAAAAAAAAATACTAAAACTAACCCGAATCTATCCTAAAAAATATTTAATTAGATTCGACTGGAAAATTCAGTCTACTAAAACCAACCACAAACCAAACGTTACACGATGGTTAAACATTCACCACACGAAAAAATGTAACAAACTTACAGAAAATCCTGGCAAGCAAAAATTTACAATTTCCATTATATTAAGCACTTTCACACGCACACGACTAAAAAGCACACACTCTCACACACACATAAACCAAGTAAAAACGCAGGTAACCTTTTAAATCCATTTCGGTGTACGAATGGAGAGTATTACAACTAGACGATTGAAAACAAGTAATGTATTTTTAAATATCGCACTGCCTCCAGCAAGCACGTGTGTCGGTAGGCAGTGATCTAATTTGTATAATTATGAAACATAAAGTGTCTCGATAATAAATTTATTATGATAGAATGAGGGCGTTATGCAACAGGACGCAAGAGAATTACAAGCAAAATTATAAATATCTTTAGTCATTAAAACGCACACGGATTTATACTATCACAATGACAAACCTTACCATGATGCATAATTATTTTGTACTTTTTAGTATTTACTCTAGGCTTACATACACTTTCTTACAGATTCCTAGAGACTGCTATTGGAACCAACAGACTAAAAATTAAGCTTTCTTTTACTTAACCATTAGCCAAAGTTTTCAATTTGATCAAATTTTATCGACTTTAAAAATCGACCTTTATGGTATGACTTTAATTCCTGAGTAAAGATACCTGTTATAAGATGTTTATATTACATTCAAACCACCTTGAGTCCGACTATAAGTGTCGTAAGCAATGCCAGCCTTTATAGCGATGCCATTTGGCGTATACGATCCAAGAGAGCTATAAATGTAAAAAGAAATTCCTAAGGTCTCAGTGGTCAATGACTGCCCTTAAAGCATACCCTTTCAATTCGTTTAAAATGGGCCTTGGCATATGTCAGTCAGTGGAAATGTTCGAATTTCTTGGCTCCCTCTTGCATAGCACGGCCAGCTCACACACACGGGAACGAGGCTAGGTCACTACACAACATTGTTTGTGACGTATGATAATGGAGATAATGATGCAATTAGTGATGTTTATTGTAATATCGATATTACGTTATCGATATACCAAATATTATGATCAAAATATAAACAACAAAGAGATTACTTAAAGGTGTCAATAATTATGAAATACTATATAATCTGAGTGGACACACCGTTTTCTATTCTTTTACATATACCTGATTCGACATTTTTTTAGAACCGTACTAGAAACACCAAGACTTAATTTTACGCTTGTATTTGACTTGGCTTTTTGTATTTGTTCATTTTTTTCACATTCCGAATCCCAAACATACATATATTATTTAACTTAAAAACATGCTTTTCTTTTACAACACCAGTTTATTCAATCTTATTACAACACCAATTTTTGTAATGAAAGTTTTGTAGTAAAAGAAACTTTGCACATAAAAGTTCTTAGAAACCTTAAAATGGTTAATTAAATAATTGTTGAAAGAAAACGACATGTTTACTTAATATACTAGAATATTCTAGAGACTACCAACATTATTGCAAACAAAACATATCGACAACAATAACATCACTAGTCAACTAATTAGTCTGATAAGGAGTCGGAGAGGTCCAAAACATTCGATCAGACAGACGGACGCCGGCGGCTCATGGACAAGAAATGGGTCCATTTTTATCGTTCAAGCGCGTTGAACTGGACCAGAGGAAATTCGGCAAACTTCAAAGCACGCATCTCATCAGTTGATCCCAATTCGCTTTAACTTGACCCCAGCTTATCGTTGTGTCAACGAATTAGCGATACGAGTTTGTTTGTTTTATACTTTTTAAATCGCAGTACAAATGCACTGACACTTCTAAGACTATTCTTAGACCATTATTCTAGTATGTATGTACAATCAATTAACTACTTGTTGTTTTGAGTTAATACCGCTGTTAGAAAAATATGTATCCATCAAAATATGTCTTAAAAAAGACGTCGCGATTACATAGTCAACGAATAGACATGTCCGTCTATATTTCGATTTCGAAAACAAAAAGAAAAAAAAGTTAAGCGATATTATGTCATGTTTAAAAAAACTCGTTAACATTGCATTATTTGTATACAATGGGACCTTGTAAATTACGTAGCCTCCGTCCCGCATTATTACCAACAACTTTTCAAGACCGTGGTTACTGTAAATAATCGAACCTTTAAGATTCTATAATAGCTTAATAGGTAGATGAAACAGAATTGATGTGTAAATCAAAACTTCGAGTGACAAAAATACATCATTTTGGGTAATATTCAAAGTTTTCGTTTCACATAAAACTAAAAAATTAATAAATTATCATAAACCTATTTAGTGAATCTTTATATTTCTCTTACTTATTGCATACAATTAGACAAATCAGTAGCATTAAGTTGACAATTTAATTTGAACGTAGATGCATAAAATGGAATCAATTTTTAAATTTATTCACACACTAAACAAAACATAGAAATAACACACTCACGTCCGGGACACACACTCACGGAGAGGTGTGCAGAGTTTACAGATTTGCATTTAACACGGTCATAACACGTCTTAGCCTAGTGCTAAATTATTATCTTTAAAAACGTATGGAAATTTATAATGAAACAACGTACAAAATGATAACACTATGTACTATCCGCGCCCATAATTTCCCTTGCGTATGAATCATTATGTCCTAGGATGTGACATGATTGATGGTACTGAACCGTTATAAATAGACCGAGCCGACCCAAAACTGTATTTTTTGTAGTGTATATTGCACATAATTCCAATTTTCGTGGAAGTATTTATTTGGTATAAACACTGTTTATTACCTAAGTAAGTTTCAACGCGTATCGATGTTTGTTACATTTAGAAATTTATTCGTTTCTTGAAAAATGTAAAATTATTGTTATCTCTGTATGGGTATACAGAAATAACAATCATTTTACATTTTTTTTTTAGAATCAAAGATGCATGAACTGATACATACTTAACGGCTGTATGTAAGGATGAATAATTCCAGTTGTTCACTCCCAGTTATTCATTTCCAGGAATGTTCACCCGCTTGGGGGAGTCCCCTGCGACATTATATTGCAACTTTTTATATCGTTTTAATTTAAGGGGAGAGCCTTTGCGTAGCATTTATTAGGTCTATTAGTGACAGAGTTTAAAAAGGCTTAAACGACGTATTTGAATATCACTTAACTGTATGGGTCAAACTTTTAATTTTGGGTTGTAAATAGAATTTATTGAACAATGAAGACTCATTTAAGATCTACCAATTTTTTTCTTAATAAAAACATTGCATAATCCAAGTTTAGTTAGAATGAAGTCGCGGGCTTGCTAGATTAATTTTAATATGTCACTCAGTTTTGGCCTTCGTAAATCCATAAGTAATAAAACGACTGTACTGAATATTGATCAGCTATTCTATTGTGGACACCATAACAAGGTTTTAGAATTAGGACGACGGAACGTAAATTTTATGATTTATTTTATAACAA
>JAABKM020000011.1:199756-227280 GCA_016277805.2 Papilio aristodemus | reverse complement strand
AAAGATCCAATCTGTTTAAAATAGCGGTGTAACATTCTGTAACATTTGCAAAAAAAAAACGTGGCTTAAAATTAATCATGAAACACTAAGTATAAATAAATACTAAGAAATGTAAAAAATTATTTCCATACAGTACAAATCTAAAGAATTTTTCTCTCAACTTATGTACATTTTGTAGTGTTCGCAGGAGTCGTAAAATTGGATTCTTCCGACCCCTCTCCCTCGCAGTCAGGATTCGGGAGAATGTCATTTTGTAATGGTTATTAAGATAGTTTACATGCAATGATTAATTTTTTTCGTACATAAATCTATTCCTATAGTAGGTATTTTTTCCATTTCACGAAATTATTGTTTTTAAAACATTTCTTGGTCAAAGAAAAGGCTTTGGATATTAAGGAGATTTTTTAACAGTATTATTAAATATTCTTGTGTTGTTATAAAGTTATTGTAGTGGGAATCGATCCGTTGGGTCAACGACCTCGTCTTGACAGAACTGTACCGTAAACTAAAAAATACCAACTGTTGTGTCCAGATACCAGATCCATTTTCTATACATTTCAGACCTGAGCGGTATAAATGATTGTAAAAGTCAATTATTTTTCCTTTACATAGTATAAAACAAAGTCGCTTCCGCTGTCTGTCTTTTAAATCTTTCAAATCATGCACGAAATTTAATTCGGTTTTCATCAACAAACAGTTGATTCTAGAATTAGGTCTATACGTAAAATACATGCATATTATATTGTCGGAAATTTAAAATACGGAAAATGCTCTACTACCCGTGCGAAGCCGGGGCAGGTTAAATAAAAGGCGCTAGTGATAAACAAAATAAAGCACTAAATTCACGATTCAACTGCAAGACGATTGTAACGAGTGTGCAGGCTCACTTATTTAATTAATTAAATAAATGTAAATTCATTTAATTAATTAAATACGTAATATTTGAAAGAAATTCCAACGACTGCTTGAAACAGATCAGCGAAGTTTATACTACAACCTATTTCGACAGAGCGATAGCCTAAATTTACGGTTTAATTTTTACTTTGTTTACGGTCCATAGAGTTTTAAGTAACTGGTTGTAAATAAACAAAAGGTCGACAAGGTAACTGTTTTCCTAAGCCTTACTTACCACTTTTTGCACTACATCTTATAATTTTAAACGTTATCAGCATCGCCATTTTTTTTGTATTTTGCTCGGAAGGAAGAAGCGTAATTTTTTTTGTGAGTATGTACATTATAAGTGAATTCCTACAAAAGTTTGAAGATTTTCATGACAGAGATGTGATTTTTCAATACTAAAACTATTTTTAAAATTCTTTTATCATTTGATTACATTGACCAGAAGTACCAACTGTACAAAAGTGACGTCTCTACGCACAAATATCCCGAAATTCTGAAGAATTGCAGATGCAATATCGACCTTTATGTAAGGCAAAGAAAGCTGAAGGCAGAAAAAAGACAGAATGTTTAAGTCTCCTCCCACGATGCAAATAGTTCTGCTATGGGTATATGCTAGCATTCTCTGAGGCCCAAAGCTTATTTTTGTGAAATATCTCTGTACCTCTGTTACATTTAGACACGCTGTAAAAATATTTAAATGTAATATTAAACTTTTAAAATGAAGCAGACGAAAATCTAATTTCAGCAGTGGTAGAGCTCGCAACAAAAACATCAGTCGCATAAATGGGCTGGCTCCACCGGGGAACTACTGCGAGTCGCAGAAGATTGCCGTGAAGCAGAAGTACTTTGTGTTTCGCGGGTTCATTTTAATTTATTTTATGTGAATTAAAATAGAAACTCTTGTAAAAATTTGAATGATAAGATCGCTGCTGTCGAATACATGTATCACACTAAAATGTAGAGACATAAGAACAAAGGAAAAGAAAATCTTACAATATTATTTTTTGAATTGAAAATTAATTGCATATAATTAAGTTATTGGAATTAGGTATTACGAAACTTTTTTATTTAACGACTTTATACCCGCTAATTATGAATTCATTAAATAATGGAACAACTTTATGGTATTAATGTAAAATAATGAATCCAACGAGGAGTAAATTCAGAAATTAACAAAAATCGATTAATTAATTGCCTTTATAATTAAAGGCAAGAAAAATTATTAGACTTTAAGATATCAACAAAAAATTATATTATTCTCGATGGAAACGTAAAACTGTTCCCTCTTCCTATTATCCTGTAACTCTTTATTAGACTATAACGTTCCTTCATCCTCGTCTGCAACTATCACCAGCGTTACGTTCGTTTCGTTTCATTTCGTTCCGTTACATTCGTTCACTGTTCTTAGTGCTACCATACGTACAAATATAAAGTTCTACTTTAGTGTCACAAAAACTAAAAAAAATATTGAAAAAAACTGTTTTGCTAAATAATTTTTGGAGAAAATCATATAATAAGAGTACCTAGATAAGAAAAGTATACTATAAAGATCAAATAAAAATATAGTGAGGCTTCATATTGATATTTAAAGAAGTAAAAGACGACTATGCCAGTAAAGTGATATTTTTTAAAAATCCAGTACGATTTGTACGTTTTAACTTCCAAATATTATTATCTACTTCTATGTAATTGTAATACTTTAGACCTACTTCTTACTATGTAATCTTTAATCTTTATAAAAATTTGTCCACAAACATTACTGAACGTCACTACACGTTGTTAAATTTATTACATTGGGCAACATTACCACAGACTAATAAGTTGCGATAATAATTTTGTATCAAGCATGTATACTCTATACTCTTTGGTTTACGTAGTAAAAATAGCAAGAAGTAGTCAGAAAAGAGCGAAAAGAGACGTGAAGTGTTACGATACTGACGATTTTTTTTCAGTTTTGTGATTGTTAAAACTATTTTATTTTAAGAGTTAAAAAAGTTGTACTTTATATGGATTGTCGTGTATAACTCAAACACATTGTACGCGAAATGATTATTGAAAATCCAGACGCTTTCAAATCATGGTTGACGTCCATATTGGAACCTCTGTAAGTAGTTTTGAAGCCATCTTTATCAATAATTCCTTTAAAAACGAATAAAAAGTAACCTTAAAAGTTATATTTCAATGGTTTTAGACACCAACTTTATTTCAAAAAGATATAATTCAAGTCAAGATGAGAAATGATTAGGTGTCAAGTTACAGTTTCGTAATAAGTTTTATCGCAATTATTTCCACTGGCGTGGTGCAATGACACAGATGTCAATTTTTTTAACAATATAAGAAAATAACATTAATAGAAAAGTGAAAGTAAAACGGTTACTATTAGAATAAAAAATACAAAGTTAAAGGTTATTTGATAAGTGGTTTTAAATTAATTTAACTAATTAAGATATCGAATGAAAGAATGATAAGAATATTTAGCCCAAATTCCATTAACATAATCAATCCCTTATCTGAGAATGGGATGGATTACATTAAGTCAATCATTTCACTTATAATAAAAAAATCAAAATGTTTTAGATGCATTATAACCCTAAAAAGATACTGGCAAGGCAAGGATAAAAAATAAGGTTATATCGATAATATCAGATAATTGTTTGCAATTAAACTGTTGTCTGTTATTACTTACACAAATTTATTATAATATATTGTGAATTGAAGATAAATTAAGATTAATATTATTGTAGTCAATTAAATGCACAATGACAAAGTACCTACTGGATACCCAATAGTATACAACTCTCTTGTTTCAAGGGAGATATGTGTCAAAATGTGATTAAATTAAGATTGTAAACATGAATTATTGACTCTAAATACATTTGTTATCAAAGTTATTCATACAAAATTTTTAAATCAACAGTGCTTATAGATGAAGCCTATTTAATTATGTAAATATTATTGGAACTAAAATAAATACAAATTATTTGTTAGAGTTATAAGTTATTAAGATTTGGTAGCATCCTAAAATAGCATCTTGACTCACAGGTAGATGCTATGTGAGTTTTAAAAATATCTATTTTTAATAGACCTCCACAATCAGTCTATTCTAATGTTTACTGCAACACATGACTCATGTTGAAACATGTTGTTACTTCAAAAATAGATTTTATGTCAACAGTTTATGATAAAGATTTAGCTTTTAGTGTTCTGTCCCATACTATAGTGTCAAGATATTAAATTCAGTCAAGAAATTGAAAAGGTAGGCTGTCTCTTCTTGATCTCATCACTACCCATCAGGCAGTGAGTCTTAGCAATTCAATTGATTGTACATAAGATTACCAAAAGTACACTTTAATACTGTAAGCTGTCTTTAAATTGAACCAAGTCAAAGCAAGTAGTGTATGCCATACTCCATAATATGACAGCAGTCCAGCAGACATTGTTAATAAGACCAGTATCAGCTAATGCTGTTCTTAACAGACAATTTCTCATTTCTGTCATTGTTGCCTATTTGATTGTACAGACAAAAATAAAATATAACATTCATGTTATAATAAATAAAATATAATTAGGAATACTCTTAGTGTGTCAATAATTTGATATTTATGCCCCTATAGTATCTGCTACCAGCCATGACTACAATGTATTTATCTCTTTCTTCATTAATTAGTACATATTGCTTAACATAGAGATAACAACACACAGCTACTGGTGTTGGAGAACGCTATGCTGATATGATTATTAGTTATGTAACTGTTTAAAATATGTTACTAAATTACTTTGCCAATAAACATGTTTTTACACTGCAATAACATTTTGTGTATATATTAAAAGTAAAAGGCAATCTTATTTATTCTTTCCACACAACCAATATGTTAGTTTTAACTACCAAAAATTTAAACCAATCTTTCAAAAATCAAGTCACTAAAGAAGCATCCAAACACTGAAAATAAGTTTAAATCATTTATAATATAAATTTGGAATAGTTATGTGAAAAAAAAATTTAATTCACTATAGCTATAATGAAATAACCATAAAAATTGGTCATTTTTGTCAAACTTATTTTGACCATAATGTTATGACTGTTTTACAGTCAAAATGACTTAACCAATTCAGAAGACTATAGTGCAATTCTTCCCTAAAGTTTCATTAAATTAATTATTGCTTGTGTCCAGTAAAGTTCATTAAATTAATTATTGCTTGTGTCCAGTTGCGATGCAGACCCTGCAGCACTGGCGAAGTATGTTTATGCGCTAGTGAAGAAGGACAAGCCACTTGGTGAGCTCCGAGAAGGCATGTTGGACCAACTAGATGTTTTCTTGCAACAGGGTAAGTTTACAGTATTAAGTTATATCTATTTGTTTACTGAATTTCGGAAGATAATACTATTAATTGGAACATAGATTAGATTAAATCCAAATAATACAAGTGATAATTAATAGTTTTACTCAACAATATAGTAGAAATTAAAGTTTTACAATGTAAAAAGAAGTTATTTATCAGTTTAAATAACTTATAATTTGTGTGACCATAAACTGGTTGATATGCATGAAAGCCACAACTTTCACAAAGTTGATTGACATCAGATAACAAAACTATAAATGTTAAAAAAGCCAATAAATCTAGAAAATTACAATTGACATTTAATTTTGCATAAGTGTAAAATATTTATAGACGATTTTATAATTTTAACTGTAACATGCATTTTTGTTAAATGATTTTTGGTGGGTTTGGATTGTGATTAAATAAGTAATCTAAAAATAAACCTGCTAACTGTTATAGTATCTATTTATCAATTAAAACTTTCCAGTTCAGTTTATTGATTTAACTGTAATTGTCAACAGAAACCAAGCCGTTTGTAGACATGCTGTTCAAGTCCTTGGACAATCTTGAGTACTTGAAAAACAACCCTGAGAAACAAGCCAGCCCCCAGCACAACGCTAAGGAGAATGACAAACAGTTAGATGTTGAAGAGCAACGTAAGTACATTAAATATTATTAACAAGCACTCGTGACTTTAACACAGAGGTGTAGGCAAAGACAACTGATGATGGTCCCTGGCCTACAATGTCTTTCATCAATATATGCATTAACTGAAATAATTTTTAACTACTTTCTATGTTACACCATGAATGCTTATGAATTTATTAAGATCTCTTAAAGGTGGAAGATCTAACACTACCCAAGAGATGGTTGTACATACTCATCTGTCCATAAACTTTTTAATTTGTATAATTTTTATTCTTGGTGCTATTTATATCGTCCATGGGAGATTTTAGGATTTTCTGATTTCGTCTGATCTCCCGCGGAGAAAAAACGCTCGCTTGTCGACGAAAATATTTTGGTTAACAGATGCATTGGTTATAAGACAAAATTATCTAACTTGTGTAGGTTCTTTCTTGAAAGTCCATCAACATTTAAACATACCAAACTTGATTTCATGAATTATGTATTAAAAACATTGGATAATGTTGGGCAGTGTTACTATCAAACCTAACTCATTAAGGAAGTATGGGGGCTTTTGTATCAAAAGTATATAGTATATCTTAATCACTCTAATTATTTATTATTGCTAATGTTTCTAATGACTTTTATTTTATATAGCGGCATGCGCAACGAGTGCTTCCGCGCCGGGGGCAAAGTCCCCAGCAGGCGCGAGTGCTGGGGCGGCGGCGCCCGCGCTGGCTGCGGAGGCTCCGCGCCACCGCCTCGTGCTGCCGCGGGCCCGCGGTCCTCACCAGGAGCAAACGCTTGTCAAGGTATGTCAGTTTACAGTTTGTATAGATAGACCTGAAAGAATTAATTTCTATGATGTGGTTTCATGTAATGTCTTTCAAAACTGACGGATACCAGAGTACAATTAGTAAATTTACGAAATCTTGCCGGGAGTGACACATTTTGAATCTAATAAGGTTGGCGAACAGCAGATAGCGAGTGTAAATCTAGTTACTTAAAATATATAAGCAGACTATTAATGTTTATTTTTCATCAAATTATTATTATACATATATTATTGACCTCTTTACATCCCAGGTTTTGCCATTGACCGAACTTCTAGAAGAACCTTTGGATCAACCGCCGCGAAGAAGAGATCGCAGGAGTGACTCTGTGAGTAATTTTTTGTCATTCGTTTTTTCTACTATAAATATTGAGTACATATATGATGCATACTAATTTAATATCAAATTTAAATATCTAATGTAATCATAAATATATAGCTTCGAGACAAAGAGGAGCGTCGTCGTCGACGGTCACGTTCGTGGGAGCGACGCGCACGGCCGCGGCGACACGCGCGCGAGCCCGACCACCCCGCGCACGTTGCACATGCGCCCCACCTAGCCCACGCTACACACGTCACCCACGCTGCCCATGCGGCGCACATCAATGACGCCCGGAGGTATGAAAAGAGGTAACATCACTAACACTACTAACAATGTGAAATGTTGTGTCGAAAGGCTTTTTTTAGCTAATTGTTAGCTAATTACTTTTGTGCTTCCACTTATCTTGCTTGCTTGCTTGCTTACTTGTTCATCTCTTTGTTCTTTCGTACCTAAGAGAGACTAAACAGCGTCTAAGAGACTCGTAACTGTAACATGTGAGGTTAAATCTGGAAAAGAATCGGCCTAATTTTCATCAAAAACATCGAAGTTCTTTCCATTTACCATAATTTTGAATGAATGAGAATGAATTGTATAACTTATAACTTTAAAAATATCAAATACATTAAACAGAAATCAATAAGAAAGTCTGTTAACCTTTCTTATTAAACTTCCATCAACAACAATGTTTATTATTACAGACGACCCCTCTCCCGGTCACCGTCGCCGCGCGGCCGCTACAGGAACAGGAGTCCGCCGCCAGCCCTCATAGAGAGACAATCTAGCAGGTCTAGGTCAGTCGCACATTATGATTATCTTGGATTAAGTAAATAGTTATCAAGTCATCCATCTATCAATTTTGTGTTCGATGGCTCTGAAATGTTTGTAACTTTCGAATGTTTTATACAGATCAAGGTCACCAGTACCATTGCGCGACAGAGAGTATGATCGTGACAGAGAAAGACTGCGCATCCCCCGCGACATAGAGAGAGACAGGATATCGAGGGACAGAGAGCACAGGGACAGGGTGTCCAGATCAAGGGATAGAGACCGGTAAATATTTCACGGATTTTCTAATTTATTACATTTCCTAGTATCCATTTGTAAATATAAATTTAACCTGTGTATTCGTTAATTATACTGGTATTTTTATTTTAAACTCTAGTGAGAAATATACGACATACAGACACTGCAATGAGACCTCAGTGTTATTGAACTTATTATGTATAATATGTAAGCTAAGTGAGTAATGTATATATTGCCGTACAGATCACGTGACCGGTCTCGCGACCGCTCGCGGGGCTCCGCCTCGCCCCGGCTCGAGGTGCCCGACGCCTACAAGCGGCGCTGCAGGGACTATGACGGTCAGTTTACCTTTGTTACTTACTATTGTTGTGTCTCTGTTACTAATACTAGAACTAGAACTGTGCCACTCATCACCATCATTGTTTGACGACACACAGTAGCATTATTGTACACAACAGCTTATTGTATTGATAGTAGGCAAGAAATAAAAGGGCGTTATTGTTCAATATTTCTTATCAGCCCTCTATCGTAATTTATTATCTCATTTTACATCAGCGTAATATTTTTGTGTCTACAGAGAAAGGTTACTGTATGCGGGGAGACTTCTGCGAGTGGGACCACGGCACCGACCCCTTGGTTTTAGAAGATGCCACACTGTCTAGAGTGCTGCCCATACAGCCCCCAGTACCAGGTGAGAACGACGTCAAAATAAAAACCATGTATTAATAGTAATCATGTATTAAAAATCGTGAATTCAGAAAGTCTAGAAAACCCAATTCAAAGAGGACTGGAGGTCTACAGAGTGATTTAATGAATATGAAATTTCAAAATTTTTAAGTCAATGAATGTACCAGATTGATGTTCCTTTTTGAGTTTAGTTCGTAATATGTTTGTTAATGAGTTTATTAACATGGTTTACTAAAATACTAACCCTTGTATCGCAGAATACAACCCCCTGGCGCCGGACATCTGGTGCGGCGCGGGGTTCCCGGCGTTCGGCGCGCACCCGCACCCCCCTCTGCCGCACCACCCGCTGCCGCCGCCCCCGCCCCACGGCACCCACCCGCCCAGGGAACTCGTGCCCATACCCAGGTACATACGACACTAATTTGTTACCTACTTCTTATTTACTACGTACCAACTAAATTTATACATGGATAGTACATTTTGTATTATATATTCTCAGAGTGCGGCACGAGAGTCGCGTGGAGCCGCGAGCGGAGCCCCGCGCCGAGCCCCGGGCGGACGTTCCGCCTCCGCCGCGTCACGAGCGACCGCCGCCGAAGAAGAACTTCGACTACCATCGTTTGGGTACTTGTTATCTTAACATCCTTACACACGGTTGACATCGACACTAACGAAGTCGTCCGTAAAATAGATATCGGAATGAATACGTTATTCAATAGCGTGATGTTTGTGGGGTGTATACAGGCACGCGCCCGCCGCCCCTGCCGGCCAACGCGGCCAACTGCTCGCTGGAGGTGAAGAAGGTGCCGCGCGGCCTGAATGACATCACGCACCTCAACAACCACTTCAGCAAGTTCGGAAAGATTGTCAACATACAAGTAAGTCACTTCATTTTGTGTATACAACACTGGCTAGGGATTTTAGAACGGTCGTAAGCGAAAGAGAAGAATGCAACCGGTGCTAACTTTACATAATGGTTCATAAAAACTTACGTTGGAATTTCTTCAAAATGCGTCTTCGGCCTGTTTAATATTAAATTAGTGTCTAGCTATCGGCATTGTTGCTTGCTTGTTAACGATAGCTTCTTAATTGAAAGGGTTAAAATTAGAATAACTTCCCAGGTGAGTTTCGAGGGCGACCCCGAGGCGGCGCTGATCACGTTCTCCAACCCCACGGAGGCCAACGTCGCCTACAAGAGCACCGAGGCCGTCCTGAACAACAGGTTCATCAAGGTCTTCTGGCACAACCCTGAGGTACCTTACTAACTATACAATTTCAGATTTATTACATGATTTTTTTATTTTTTAATATAAATCGATTATCTTTAGTATTTTTATTGTAGTATTTTATGTAAAAATATACATTGCAATTAATTCTATAATATTTACACTTTAGTAAATATTTAATATATTAAAGAGAGAGATTACTCTTATTAGTTACCATTTTTTGACTTGTATAGAATGTCTCCTTAAAATATCTATATTAAAGCAAACAATGTCTTATTCCAGAACAAGCAGGAAAACATGGCGCCCGGCGGGCAGCAGCAGCAGGCGAACAAGCAGGCGGACAGACAGAACTCGCACCACCCCATGTCGCACAACAAGGTGCTCATCAACAGGGACAACATCAAGGCGACGGCAGACAACAAGCAGACCGCGCTGGCCGACAAGGTAACATCGCTTCCACTCAAATTAAATTTATGGTGATTGAATTTTGCAGGTTAACATTCTGTTAGCAAATAATAGAGCAAATAAGCTCAATAAATATTTTGCTAAGTCTTGTTTAGTTTTAGAAATGGGAACACTTTAATTAAAAACTAGACTCGTAAAGGAAGCTGAATGAATCTTACATACATAGTTCTGTTTGACATTGATTTAGTTGTAGTAATAACGCAAGCAGTTTAGCTTTGCTCTTTCAATATTTTCTACCAGCGCTTTTGTAACTACTTATCATTATTACGTCTTGACTTCCAGGCGAAAGAGATAACGAACGGGCAGGAGGCCAAGAAGGAGCCTGTGAAGCCGATAGAGAAGAACAAGCAGCTGCTGGACGTGCAGAAGCGGTGCCAGGCGCTGCTGCAGACGCAGCTCCAGCAGCAGAGGCTGCTCATACAGCGACTAGAGTCTGGTGAGCTTACTGCCTTAACTACGGCAGTATTTCAGTACTGGTCACGATATTACTGTCTATAGCGTGACGGTAGCGCTCCAGTACATTATTTGATAGTCCTCAATACAATTATAATTGAGGATATGAAAAAAATTCACGAATAAAGTTTTTTTTTTTATTTAATTTTATAATGAATTTTGCAGGCAACGTGACAGGTGCCCAGAAGCCGGTGCTGCTGGAGGCGATCAACTCTGCGCAGGAGGCGATAGAGAAGCTGCGCAAGGAGCTGAACTACACGATGAAGCAACTGCAGGTATGTACCGTGCCCCGTGCCCGCGCCCGCGCTCCACAAACTGCTCCCGCGAAGCCTTACTTGTTGTGTAGGTTCGTACTTGTGCCGGTGTGCAGCCATTCGATGTTATATCGCAATAAGCTTGAAAAGCGGATAAGCCTTACTCTATGTGTTAGATAAGACAGCTTGGTGCTTATTTTTTTTTATTTTGTTTCCTTTTTTAATATAATTTTAGCATAATATTTAAAAAATATGCGTAATAGATTTGTCTAAATAACTAAGACTATTCCTGTCTATAACAAATAGGGAATGTGTTGTTCGCATCAATAATAATTTGTTTATAAATACGACATCACTGAACTTTTTTTTTTTCAAAATTGTGTTAAAAATATCATTTATATACCCTGACTATGATAGATTTTCTAGGACATCGTCATTCTTTCAACAATTCACTGAATGTGAATTCACCTGTTTGTATCAGACCAACACATCTCAATAACTTTTAAATCGACTTGAATACTTCACGCATACCGTCTTCAGCCTAGGACCCTGAGATATGAAGTAGGGGAACTAGGAGTACGGTTTAATAGGCTTATTATAATGAAGTTGAAATATAACGTAATATTGTGGACGGCAGGAAGAGAGCGTGGCGCGGTCGATGTCGCGGCTGCAGCTCGCACAGGTACCGCCGCGTGCGCGTGCGCGTGCACGTGCGCATGACTACGTGCATCTTGTGCATTACAATCAGACTCGGACAGGGATCACGAACCTAACCACATTGGAAATTAATGATTTAGACATAAAAAATGGAAAGCAAAATTTAAAAAAATATGAAAAAGAAAGTTGTAATTCTGAAAAAAAAAAAAACTCTATTATAATTAGATTTTATTTTTTGGGGCTTTTATCCGAATCACAACAAAAAAGTATGCAATCTCTGTTCCCTTTTCTACTGTAGTTTGTTACTGGTTCTCTAGCTACTTTACGAAAAGGTTCGCAATCCCTGGCCAGTGTTCACTCACGAGACATCCTGGTCATTGGGTCCATGTCCATATCACATTCTTAATCATTTTTTAATATGTCGCGGTGCTTTCTAACGGTCACTCGTACTGGTTACTTCTGCGTTATTTGTGACAAAAATAACTACAGAAATAAAAAAAAACCTTTATAAGACGTAAACCTTATATATATTGCGTTAGAACGTTCATAAAATATTTTGGTTTTCGAAAATATTAAGTAAAACTATTATATAGTTTTAATAATTGTTCTTTCCATATTTACATTAAGTTTAAATGTTGAATTAGTAAAATATATTCTACGCAAAAATGAGAAGCAAAATCTTTTCAAAGTATTTACTTGTAAAAAAAAAACATACGAGGCACAATACGTACAAAACTATACGCTCGTAGAAAAAGACTGTTTTTATTCTGTTTGATTGCTTTAAGATATTTTTGTTAGAGCCAAGTGTTTTGTTCTACTCTACGCTTAATTTACTGTTTCCTTCTGCTTGTGTTGCAAGCATTCTGTTCCTTGTGTAATGGTTGCTTAATTTTTAACGTTTTGAATGCTTAAGCATCTTTGAGAGTTTTGTTTTAAAGTGTGTCTATTTAATTTTTTTTATGTGCGTTTGTTATGCATTCAAATGCAACTTTTTTTTACAAGCATCCAATATTATTTCCAATAATATTAAAAAAAACCTTCAATGACAACTTTAGTAGTACAAATTTATTGAGTTATAGAAGCGGCAAGACAGACATATAATCGTTTAAATAATGTAGTTTTTTATCTATATAATATATGATCTAGGTATACACAATTATAAAAACAAAACTGAATGATCAAGTATAAGGAACACAAAATAACACTGAAAATTAACTTGAAGTTTATAAAGACAATATTTATATTTTACATTTCCCCTCTTTGATCATCAATACAAAGTAATTTGGTGACTAAAGAAGTATATACAGGACGTCGGGAAATATCCTGTTCAGAGCGTGAGATCGTAATACCATTTTTTACGTCATAAAAAGATTGCTAAAAATAGTATTGTAACTTATTAGCCAGTCAGTTTGGTATTACAAGTCATTAAGAGTATTAGAAATCATTGTCCCATGATTAGGTGTCTCGTAGCATAATCACAAGAGAGCACGTCGCATGCGCACCCTACAGGCACATATACTATCGCAATCAGTATATATAACCACGTATGTAGCCATCGCTCGTACTATGTATGTACCTATGTACAGTAGTATTTATACAGTATGTAAATTATTGTAAATTCTAATAAGTAGTGTTGTTCTATAAAAATATATATGTAGAGTATAATAGAACTATATGTAGAGTAGTTTAAGTAAAAATATTGTATATAGGTTTTGAATTTTAGTATCAGATTATCGCTTTTTTTATTATTTTCTCTTATCATTGCTCTGATCTTGACGACTTACATTGTCGTTAAGCAGCAATCTAACTTGTTATTAAGTTAACAAGTATTTAATAAAAGGTTCAAACAGTTTCAAAGTTGAAATATGTTCAAGTAAGTATTCTAACTTGAAATCAAAATGATACATGAATCGAAAGTTTAAATCGCTTAACTCCCAGTCTGAAGATAAAAAAAGTATATTATAGATTACTTGTTAATATACAAAAACAAACATTGTAAGTCATAATGGGCGGTAAGAATAATCTTGTGTGGATTAAGTGTTATTTTTTGTTGTAACATGGCTTCTAACAATTATCATTTTAACATCTCCGTCTACTGTTTGCTGTCCATGGTTTGTACCAAATTATATGTTACTTTATATTCTAATATTGGAAGTGGTCAATTGATACCATTATTTTTATTAAATGGTAAGTAATCAACACCTGTTATGTCAATTGTTGGTAACGTGAGCCTTTTAAGTACAGGAAGGGTGACAGGAATGAGTTGTGTCAATGTTTTCTGTCCTGATTTATATTATCAGTAAATTTGATTAAGCTTAAACTATGAAATGTTGTCTAAGACCGTGTGGTTTGACCGTTTGTACTAAAGAGTCATTAGCTACAATTTTTGCCGCTCACATGAAGGTTTTTTTTAAAACTCGATTAAAAGTGAATAGTAAATCTGGCTGACAAATGAATTTTCAATAAATTGTGTAGTTGCTTTAATAACAATGTTGTGAAACTAAACGTTGTGTAATAACGTTGTATATAAGCTTTGTACATAGGCCACGGTAGCTGATCCATGTGTGTTGCCAGGTCAAGAAGCCGAAGACTCGAGAGGAGGCGCAGAAGGAGATTCTGGATGCAGAACTGGACATGTTCACTAAACAACAGGTGACTTTAATGATTCCCTTTTTTATTATGATTTATTATGTACTAAGAAAACTTATAAAATGATTGAATTGCCATCATACATGTATATAAATGTTGTTCACTGCGGACAATAGAGGGAAAGAGATAATAGAACAATTACAGTGTTGCCAACTGTTGAACAAAAGATTGTCATAAATGTTTGTGTATCGCTATATAATCTAATAATTATTAATACTTCTTATAAAATCTCAACATAATTACAGACAATACATAAAAACGTAAGCAAAGAAATAAGTGTACAATGTTAAATTGTGCGCTTATTTCCCTAATATAGATTATAATATTATTAAGCTAACAACACGTTATTGTGTCGTGCAGGAGGGTCAGGACGTGGCGGAGTTGTTGAAGAAGATTGCAGAGCTGCGGAGACAGATGGCGCTGCAGTTCCCCACGCATCCCGTCATAAGGAGAGGTCATTCCAGGTTTGTACACGAGTGCGTTGCTTTTATAATAGATATTAATTGTGATTATAATAAATAGTGCTTTTGAAAAAAAGTCATCTGTGCACATAAAAATGTATTCCATAATTTTGGCTATTTCCTTCAAACAATGAACAGGATTTAAAATGTATCGTGTAAAAAATGTTATAAAATTGATTGCGCTATTAAGATGCAGTCACAAAAACCTTGACAAAGTTGTGGGGAGAAGTCTATCGCCAAAGCTAATCTGAGTCGGAAATCGTATTCGGACCAGCGGGGAGTGCACCGGGGAATCAGACCTAACAAGTAGTATTTTTTTAAAATAGTGATGAAATTTACATCAGAGTAAAATTATTTGACAGGACGTTTTTGGACAGAATAAATGTAAGTTGTAGACAAAACTAAGAGCCTCGCAAGGGTGTAATAGTGTAGTACTAACTTTGTAATATTACAGAATTGTCCAACAAATATTATTGTCATTGTTTCCACTAAGTGTAACACGTTGTTTTGTATATTTTCACCAGGTGATTTAATATCTTTATACTTGTTTCAAGCTATCGTATCGTGAAAAGAAAACTTCGGTAAGACGGAAACATTTGTCTTTCGTAAATATTATCATCATGTATCTGTCATGTACGTTGTTGTCGCCGATGGACCAGTCGGTGGTGCGATGTATTGGATCCATGTGTGTTCCGATAACGACTCTCTGATAAGTTTTCTGAGCCAAATTTAACAAAAATACCCAGAGCTTTGCATTTTAATTTCCGAAATTTAAAAAGTAAAAAAATTAAATCTATAAATAATCAAGACAGAAGCAGAGTATTAATGTGTGTAAAATGTATATATAACGATGTTGTGTCCAGGGGCGGGCGGTTCAGCAGCACGCGGTTCGTGCGCGGCGGGGCGGGCGGCGGCGCGGCGGCGGCGCGGGGCGGGGCCTTCAGCGTCAACCAGAGCATCGACCACCGGCCGCGCGCGCTGCTCGTCTCCGGCTTCGAGCCCGACGAGCTCGACTCCTTGCTGGCGCACTTTGCGGTATGAGACACACCTGTTGATACAGCAGTAATAAATACATAAATGAGATTATTTCGCAGTTTTGTCCATATTGGAGAGATTTTTAAATCAAATTCAATTGAATATGTGCCCGTACTTACGTTGCCGTAAACATCTACAGTCACACTTTTAAGTTCTAAAATATACAAGTTCACTAGTTAAATAATATTAATACGGTCATATTAAACCTAAGCTACTAATGTTTGTGTGCAGCAATTTGGCGAAGTGACCGGCAAGGAAGTGAACCTGGCGGTGCCCGAGCTGGTGCTGCAGTACCGTGCGCGCGCGCAAGCCGAGCTCGCCCTGCAGCGCGCACGACACTACAACGACCGCACGCTCTCCGTCAGTACCGCCACACACCTCTCTAAATATACCTCAGACTTTCAATCCTTAAAATCATTGTAACTACAGCTCTGTATGTGACGGTCTTTGTCACACACTATTTATTTGTTGATCTTGCATACCATTAGTTTTGAAATTACTTCTTAATTATACCTATCGGCGCAATGTCTCGTTTATCAAGATAGTTCGATTTTTTTTATATGTAATAATATATTCGCTGCAACAGATAACGTGGGTAACGAACAACAAGCCCATCGGAGCGAGCCAGCCGCCGCCGCAGGCGCAGAACGGCGACACGGCGCCGGAGGAGCCCAAGGAGAATGAGGTCAGTGTGAGACAAAACTACCCCATTGATTACAGCATGTGTCGGTAGCACAACAACTCCGTTGTCTAGAGCGGTTAGCATAAATTGGAAATTAGAAGTGATTGTGAAAGTTGCGAATATTATGCAGTCTTTGTATTATGAAGTATATGTACCGTGTTCCAGAAGCAGCAGGCGGACGAGGCGCTGCTGCGGTTCGATGAGGAAGAGGAGGAGGACGCCGAGGAGGACAGGTCCTGGAGACGTTGACGCCGCGCCGGCCGCTAGCGGCGGCGGCACTCCGCGTCACGTCGCGTCGCGCTGCGGGCACGCTGCGGGCGCGGGCGCGGGCGCGCACACTTGTACATACACGTAGCTTTGTATTCGTACGCACGAGCCCGGCGCCGGTCCGGCGAGAGCGCTTCGCTATTTACTTGTCTCTGTACATCTCATAGTGTCACAGCCGTCTGAGAACTAACTTTACGAACGGGTTCCTGTACTCCGACAAGTGCTGTCGAATAACACCAATTATGTTTACGAGATATGTATAGTGTATGTGTATCTGTACCGGTCGCCGGTCGCCGGTCGCCAGCTAGTTATACTAATTATTCAATAGATTGATTAATATATTATAATTCGTCTTATACAATATTTACATCAAAATGTTGAAAATTATCAAGGGCTCTGTGATTGAAATGAATTTGTGTTGTCACAATGAACGTAAATGAATTATACTTTGAACTTATGATTACATTTAGTAGGGGACCGCGTGCAAGATGAAGAGGGTAGGGGGTTGGCAGAGATCGCGACCGAAGTCTTCACACGTCTTGTACACGTAGCGTGACAATCAATTGTCTTCGACTTATTAATGTGTAAGGTCAAATTGAAATGTTCAGAATTAATAGATAACGCTTATGTACTTATCAGATATTTGTTGTTCACTAAGATCATATACAAAGTTATTAAAGAAAAGGTAAAAAAAAAACTTAATTTAAAATTTAACTTAAAAATACTTTGATTTACTACAAAAGTGCCTTTAGAGTGATAGGACATTTAGACACATCGCTTGCGACATGTCTCGGTATATCTTCTAATGATTCTGAACAGTTGATAGCGAATGGAATTCTAAATATTTACCAGATTTAGCTTAGATACGCTGTTCGTTGAACATTACCTCATTTGAAGCAATAAATAGGTCGTAGGTAGGTCGGACTGTACTACCTTATGTAAAAGACACGTACTTTAGTGCACTAGGGCCGTTCGTTAGCGCTAGGAGGTTGTTATCAGCCAGTAAGTTGCCCTAAGTTAAGTCAAGGACGCCGCAGTTACTTGGCCACGGGCGAAAACTTACCGCTAAATATATTTCTCGTGTCACAAACGAGGTATGTGTGTAAAAACAAATCAGGCCGCGTCTCCATTGGACATATTGTCTTAATAACATATTCAGCAGTTTTACGGTTGCATTGTTAGTTTTACTGCGACATCCACGAATATAACCTGAAGTAGATTTTTTTTTATTTCTTACCAAAAGATTGAGATCACATCACATTTTTATGTGAATGTTTCAACAGTAACTCACGGCTACTGATGCAGCGAACATTCACACGGGTTGTTTTTCGTTGCGTTACCTGAAACATTAATAGTCTTCGGTAGATAGATGAGGTCAATGTTGAAGCAGAATCTGTAACAATTTTTTTTATTTAAAACTGTTATTTAGAAAACATGTTTAATAACGCTTTGTTTATGACAGAAAATCGGTTTTTAAAAAAATTGCATGTCACCGGTTTTGCTTCTTATCTTAAATGTGTAAAGTCTGCGAACAGCTTGAAATAAAAACCAATATCTCTGTATTGTATTCAACTCATAGATAATGTATTAAATCTCCATGTAATTTCTCGTTGCGAGCCGGCCCGTCACACAAGTCGTACTATTTAATTAGTGGCGCAGGGTCGAGCGGCGCCGGGCGACAGCGCTAGTCTCGTAATGTTATAATTATTGATAGACTGATAGATGTACAAATACAATGAAGTAAAATCAATTTTTTAGGAGTTAAGAGTTACCGAGTGGTGACGGCGCGCCCCGACTCGTTCCCTCGGTCCTCGGACAATAGATTTAGTTTCAGTTGTGCGCATTCATTTAGTTTAGTATTCTACGTTTCTGTTTTCAATATTAGGTATAAAATATTTATAAAAAACGATGCATCACAAATTATAGTGCAATATATTAAGATTTTTTTTTATGGTTTATTAATGAATAAAACAGGTTAGGTTATACATCTGTTAGACGTAAATTTGTAAATTAATAAATAATCAATAAACATCACAATGAACTTTAGATCATTTGACGAATTTAAAGATATTAATCATTATATGTAAATAAAGCTATGACTTTGCGCTACGTACAAATCATCACAGAAATGACTCCGTATATGAGATGTGTGTTTTACACCAAGCCGTACCTCACGCGGGGTGACGATGTCTTGTGGCTTTTAAATATTTGGTGGAAATATCTCGATTTGTAAAAATTGAGCTCAACACATTTTTTTGCCGAAGTTTCCGCTACAAATTTTCCAATATGCTTGGAACTTTGTCGTTGTAAAAAATTTAAAACTACTACAGAATTAAATTAAATGGCATGATAAGGGCTGCGCTGACTGCGGTGCAGCGCAGGCCCAGTCGGGCTGTGGCTGTACTCAGGACTCCTCGGTCCCTCGGCCCCTCAGTCCCGCGGGACTCGCTCCCGTCTGCATTACAATGTTACGATTTAATTCCTGATACTTATGATGTAGCTCGTAGCTAAACATTACGTACATTAGGTTTTGTATAGTCTTACATTATACAGTTTATCTAATTGTAATAGGTCACTAGACAAGGTAACTGTATCCGCTAATTAATAATTTTCGTGCAATATTTTATAGAACTTTTAGCTTATTTAGTTAAAAACACGTCAATATTTTTGCTTGAAAATCTTTATAAAAAAAATTTGAAAAACCATAATCCAAAATAATATGGCGCTAAATTCTTTAAACTTTTTACTAATTTATAAACGATCCAACGGTTCTCTATAAAAGCTTAGTACAAATAAATTAACGAACACGTGTTGTGCATTTCGTAAACATTTGAATGTAACATTCAATTTATGACTTTAATTGTTTGAAAATATGTAATAATGTTGCTTATGTCAACTTCAGCAGGACCCAGGGCCTATTCCATTCCCAGCCCTAGAGCCTAGTGCTACCCATTTCCATTGGAGTCCCATAAACATCACCGACACTGATACTGAACGTTTATTTTACAATTACTTTAAGTTTTCGTCTCAATAATAATAATAATTTCATGACTTGCGTGACGTCTGACTGACTCGAGGTCGTCGTCCCACACTGACGTCACGTCAGCTTCGCCTTGACGCAATATAAGTACAAGCGGTCGCGCGCAGAGGACGTCGCGACGGCGGTTGGTGATCTACATTACAACGGCATACAATACGACTGACTCGACTTACACTTGTTGAGACGAGCTGTTGAAGAGATGGGTCAGTGGCGGGCAGTCTTACAGTTGGGTTAGGTTCGAATCCTGGTAATGTTTTATCAATTGAAGGCGATATTGAGCGCTTTCCCTCAGTTCGGAATGGTTGAATTGGTTGGTAACTAGTGTCGCTAACATCTTGAGACCTTCCAATCGTAATGGATTTACATTTGCTTTTTATCGAAAGAGAAGGAGAAACATGAGAGTAAATTATTTAAGATATGTCGGGGAATGATCGAAGACGGCTCGTACGTTAGGACGGAGCTAACTGTCGTCTGTAGCTAATGAAATAATAAAAACACTATGACAATTTGTTGAATACTTTGTAAGGTTTGTAGGGAATGTAATTTATACACGGCGGAGGCTCGACGCGCGAACCTTCCGCGATATAACGTACAAGTTTATAAATGAATTCGGCAATAAATAATGCAAATTGTAGTTGTAAATGTTTTGATTTAATCTTATTGTTCTAACGCTATGGATCCTTTGAAATATACAATTTAAAAATTCTTGTATTTAGATATATTTTCTATTAGTTTGATTGAAGAAGCAAAACAAATAAGCTCTCACATGATTTAACCCGATTGGGGCGAAATCAAATACAATAATCTAGATAAAATTCAGACTTTCAAAAATATCTCTTGTGTTTGCATTTTTTCTATTAATATTGTAACCTTGTGTCTTGATCCCCGCTTCCGAGTTGAATCATGGAGCTTATTTATTCCCGTGACGTCACGTGTCGCGGAGTGACGTCACGCGGCACAGGACTTCGATGAATTGGATTTTCATATAATAAGGTCTACTCACATTAACGCTATTTTAATAGTTTTGTTTTTTTTTTTTGAAAAATATGGATTTATTAGCAAGTGTGAAGAGGTCTTCGAAGTCTGTACAAGCTACTTTTATATTTTATTGTCGTGTCGCGTCGCAGATATATAATGTATTGCGTAATTTTATTTTTTTTTTTATGTTAATTGTTAAGGCGAGGGTCGAAATGTCATTTTAACTGCATTAAAACTGTCCAGGCTTCGGTTTTGTTTTACTGTATCAAATTGAAATAAAATATCTGTCTGTTCCGATGTGCTCGGACTAAAGCCAAGCTCGTTTTGATGTAGATTTAAGACCCGTCATGTATATAGTTTGAGTTCTTTTTTATAGTTAAGGAGTTTGTACATTATATTTAGTGATAACTAGCTTGATGTGTTACTGACCTAGCTGTAAAACTATGTATAAAAGGTTTAAAAAAAAAGAACTGTATGCCGCTTAAAAAAGATATAAAAGCGAGAGCCGGCTGTAAAAGATATTTTTTAAAGGAGTCAGTGCATATTTTTAATGGCGGTTGCTGGGTTTTTTAAATGAAAGAAATAGTAATTGTAACACAAGAAAAAAGTGGCTTGTGATTTGAGTTTGTTTTTGTAAAAAAAAATATGTCGGAGAAAAAAAAAAGATTGCAACCGCCAAAATAAAAAAAAATGTTTCCCCAGTTTCTGTGTGAAAGAACGTCACCAAACGACACAGCGCCAAAGGTTTCTCTTTCAGGGCGAAGGTTTAAATTGTGATTGGGATTGACACAACCACCAGTACGAGGGCGCGAGGCGCGAGGTATATCGGACTTTAAAAAGGTCTGACACGTGAGTATTGGAGTTGAATTGTTCTAACGATGACCTCCGCGGCCTTCTTTATCGAGGTAACAAATTTGTTTTATAATAGAACAAGTTATTTTTAGGAATAAATGTAAGCATTTTATTTTTATAGCGTTAAATCCCGCTAGGTTTTGCAAGGTCTGACCTAAGGCTTTATACCAGCCCTCAATACGTTTTAATAGCGCCTTAGATTTTATGACCGATTATATCAGTTGTGGTCAAACTCTTTCCAACAAATAAGAATTTTCGGCTCCATCGACCATCCGTTCTGGGAGCAATGTATTCTTGTCATTCAGGACCGGATTTGCATTTTTTCAGGCAATTCTTTAGTTCTACTGCGAGGAAAACGTTTCTGACACGAATTCGGAAGCCAAAATGCCTGGAAGAGTTACCAACGAGACGTGAGAGGGAATTAAATACAAGAGTGGTCGAAATATCATGCAACTTGTTCAATGGGATGGACACCGAAGTAAGCAGACGACTAGAGAAGTTTTAAGCTGTAACAGTCCTAGAAGAAGACCGCCTACAATCTTGATAGATTTTTATTCAGATATTACAAATATTTATTAAATGAGAAAAGAAACACAATGAAGTTCTTAAAAGATGTTGATTTAAAATATACGATTTGAAAAGATTTATTGTTGTTACGAAGAATATATAATATATCAAGAAAATTTTTTATGTTTTATTTAATCTTTCCTCTCTGCCCATTGACCTCTAAAACAAATTCCAGTGTTCAGATCCTCGATACATTCTCTATAATTTAGATTAAAACTGAAAAATAAAATATATGTCAAAATATTTTACAGGATTTATTTCCGATTCATTTATAATTATATAAAAATACACATCCTACCGTTGACTCAACAGTTACAAGTCCGCAGCGACTTACAACTACATTTAGTTGGCACGACAGCGACAGAATGAAGTCGCTCAGCTCTACAATATAGATGTCAAAGATTTAAATACACACGTGAGAGAATGGCGAATGTCGAAGGAATTGTTTAATGTCTTAGAAGCTTTGTCTTGTCTGACAGAATGACCTGTGTATTTAAATCTCCGACTTGTACACATTTTTCCGTCATCAGTAAAATAATCAAATGTCTATTCATAATACAGCGTACAATAATTATTGCAATAAAATAATAAGGCACTAAACATCACTATTTTTTAATTTTATACAACATAATTATAATAATTTAGTGACAGTCTGATTACATTTTTATTTATAATATTTTTATTATTTCAGGCTTGTGATGTTGGCAACACGAGAACCGTTCATTTACAACGAAAAGTTTTTTTTGCCGAAATGTACAATATAACTTAACTGTTTAAAAGGAATGTTTTTATAAATACTGCTACGACTAAGACTGTCCTCACTTCTTGCCGCCGAGGGACTCGAAGAAGTTGACGAATTTGTTGACCCCTATGTTCTTGGGCAGGTCGTCCTCCGGGGGGTCGTTGGCTCGGATCACGTCTTTGGGCTGACCGTTGCTGTGCTGCACCATCTTTATTTCGTTCGAGGTCCTGGCCTTCCTCTCATGGTTGCCGTTCATTTGGGTCTCCTTTATACCATTTTGTGGTGCCGGCTCCGTCGCCTGAGGTTCTACGACTGTTTGTGGTACGAAAGCGGGTTCCGGTGCCGACACGGGCTCCAGTACCGAAGGTAGTTCTGGTACGGGTTCCGGGACGACCTCAGATTCAAGAGTCGTTTGGACTTCTTGGGACCCGTGCATGGTTTGTACGATAGTTTCGACGGTGGTCTCCTCAATGACCACGGACCCTGAGTTCTCGTGCTTCACGTAACTGACGATTTCTATGGTGGAGGGCAGCACCGTAGTCTTCGTCTCCGGCAGGTTCCAGATCTTGAAGTGTTTGCTATAGATATCATCCCAGAAGTCCATCTTTTCCTTGTCGGGACTGGTCTCGAGGGAGAGCTCGGTGCCCAATTGGAGGTAGTACAAGCTGTCCTGGGCGACGGGCTGCCAGGTCACGGTCAGGTAGTGGTTCTCGTCGGGTGTTGGGTTTCTGGAAAACAGCGATGGGTTACCATTAGGAAACGTATTAGAGGAGCAAGTGGAAACATTTATCCTCGCGTTTTTGTCAAGACCAAAAATCACTGACCCCGCTTTCTTCTTTCACTATATTGAGTTCTATAACAAACAATTATTTATGTTCACGCAGTAAGTGAGGTGTTACTTACCGCAACAAATTGCTAAGATTCATTTGATATCTTGAATAGTAATGTATGTTATTTGGTTTGGGCAAATTAAAAGTACTGTAATAGTCTAACAGAGCACTGACAGGGACAGATGTAACGCTTACCATGCGATGTATTGTTGGTTGAAGTTATATGTTATAAAAAAAAAAGAATTCTGAAGAAATTGCCAATTATAACATTTTAAAATCATTAAACTCACCCGACTTTAGCGAAGTTGGTCCAGAGCCGCACCATCCTCTCTCTCATCTTAAGGTCCTGGGCGGTCGGCTCCACGTCCTTCTGTAAGTCGTTCTTGAACAAGTAGCCCAGCTCGTCAGCGTGCGCCGCGGACTTGAGGTCCAGGTTAGGATACAGCTTCTTCGACAGATTTAGCTCGCCCATGTAGTCGAACTTGTAATAATATATAGGTTTGTTCGTCGCCTTCACCAGGTACTGCACGTATCTGTGCGTGTCGACGTTAACCAGCACGTCGGAGAGGAGCTGGAACCTTCTCGTGAGGCTGTCGGCTTTCGCGCCGTCCTCGAGATACAGTTGCTTGATCTGCGCGGCGACCGCCAGGGACTCCGTGCTGTCTCGCTGCAGGTTGAGCGCCGCTGGGATGTAGGCCTGCAGGTCATCGGTGTTTCTCTCCCGCGGGAACTCGAGCGCCGTCGACCCAATCATGATCGGAACTTCCGCCACGCGGCCCGACGTCAGCAAGTCTATAAACGACTCTGTTAACGCCGCCTCGACTCCCGGGAACTCCTTTTCGATAACCGGCGCGAACATGTTCTGTCCTTTTTGAAAGAAATTGTCTTCGACATGTTGACTAGCCGCCTCCACGATGTCCTTGACCGGCGTCGTCGACAGGAACTCCAGGATCTCGTCGACGTCCTCCGCCTCGCAGCCGAGCGCCCCGGCCAGCTCCCTCGCGTTCCTCACCGGCTCGCTCTGGAACGCCCAACTGTTGAGAGCCGTTCCGGATTGAATGACGGCCTTGCTGATCTCGTTCCTCGTGAGGGGACTGGCGGTGAGCAGCGAGACGGCGACGCCGCCGGCGCTCTCGCCGAATATCGTCAGGTTGCCTGGGTTGCCGCCGAAGTTCTGGATGTTATCCTTCACCCAGCGAATCGCTTGCACCATGTCCTTGAGGCCGGCGTTTCCCGGCACCTCGGGCGTGTCCAGGGCAAGGAAGCCGAGCGGCCCCAGTCTGTAGTTAATGGTCACGACGACCACATCCTTTTCAACCAGATAGTCGGGCCCGTACATGGAGGAGTTGCCCGATCCGAACCAGAAGCCGCCGCCGTGTATGTACACCATGACCGGAAGGAACTGGCCGTCTAGGTTCGGCGTGTACACGTTAAGAAACAGACAGTTCTCGTCGCCGACGTATTGTTTGCTGGCCATCTGGTCGATCTGAGCGCTAATGTTGCCCTCAGAGGTCGCGTCGCGCACGTCCTCCCATGGCTCTGGAGGCTGAGGAGCCTGGAATACGAACACTACACTTGATATCTGTCTTAACATCTCAGATAAATGCTTGAAGTACTACTTTTTGTTGTTAGTCGTTCTACTGGCTGTTGTTAGGTATGTAGTATAAATTAGTTGTGCCGCTAATGATGTAAAGTTTTCCGATATCAAGTTAGTTTAAGAGAATTCAGTTCGAATATATGGTTTACATTACTGTGACGAGAACAATGCGTGAAATAGTCGCGGATACTATAGTTCTACTAGGGGATACTTGACATGTTATGTTTTAAGACGCGGAAAATCCAAAAATATCTAGATATCTTTGACACATCTAGCAGCAATATACCGCTAAGTCTGTGTACACTGCGAGCGCTGTGTATCAGAACAAACATCTCGACACTGCAACGCCGATGTGATAAACACACAAGTCTTTTCGCAAATACTTCATTATGTAATTATTTCAGTCATATTGTGTTCTGATTGTTAGTCGATCTCTGAGTACCCTAAAAATGATCTCTTTCAGTTTATTCACTTTATTAATTAATGTGATAATAATAATACGAAACTATCCTAACTTTTACTGTCTGTCTTTTATTTTTATATTCAAATTATGAATATAATGATTAAAAACAGAGATTAAATACATAAAAATATCTATAAGATTAGCGAAAAGTATTGAATTTCATCAATAAAAATATAGATAACTATAGTTTTGTGTTCGCAAAAGTATGTAACAAGAATGAACCGTGCAGCGGCTGAAGGAATTTGATTTTAGATACGTTCTAGACAATATTTGATAGAAGTGTCGTGTCGAAGTCGTCATGTTTTTTTTTTTCACTTTTGTCTCTTGAAAAGATAACATGATAATCAGATGATAATTTAAACACATTAGTCAATCAGTTTCGTCACAGCTCTTGAATTCGATTAGATTATGTGTGCACCAACTTACTTTAAACCTGAGCGAGCCGAGCGGCGGCTTAGCGTAGGGGATGCCCTGGAAGCTGTAGAAAGCGCGGCCCGAGGGCCCGCTCACCACGCGGCCCTGCAGCGCGCCTTGCGCCACCCTCACTATTGGTGCCTCGCTCATTCTGCCGCCACTACAATAAAACAAGTTATAACATTAATATGATTCTATGGAAATTAATATGACGTGATTACTAAAACATTGAGTCTACGTGATATCTCGTCGGCCCAACATCAGTTTTATGAAAAAGTAAGCAATCAAATCAGCGAACCACGCGTTGTTAATAAAGCATATTATCCATCGACATCAAGGACATGAAAAGAGCGAGGAATCTGGTAGCCCTTGTCAGGACATGTAAAAATTAGAGACATTTTCCTCTAAGGTTCTGATGGTACACCGAGGACTTGAAACATACTTATCATGCAGAAGTCTACAATAGTCCATAAATTGTGTTCATTATGGAACCCGAGACGGCACGGGGACCGCGACATTGTAGATGTCGTATCGTATTGTTTCTTAAATACGCGACACGAGTTACGCAAGCCGCTCGCTTATCGTTTATTTCACGCCGTATTTATTAATATGGACACACCATTGAGCCGCAATATGCATTTGAAACTATGAGGACTTCAAAGTATATCTAAACAAGTTAATATACAACGAGTCACAATAACAACATACACCCACACATATAAAACCTAACCAGTCTCAATAATTCCACGAGTACATTCAAAACAATATCCTAATTTTTTTTAATACATATAAAGATATTTTTCACATGCCAAAATCAAGGACAAGCTTGGCAGATCACTCTTAATCGAGAACTTAATCATTGCTCTGCTAATTACTTGTAAATTTATATACTTAGTTAGTTTTCTTATCTGACACCGGCTGTGTCATAATCTGTAGTTTAAATAACAAACAGATATGTATCTGTATGTATAAAAGATTAGTAAATTGTTTACTATCACCGCTAATGCAGTGAATTTAATTGAAACATTAGTACAACACAGATAAATATAATTCATATAGAAGAATGATATTAAATTATTTAAACAAATTGCGAATATAAAAAAACTGAAAACTATGTTACATGTCAATAGGCCTGACAAATATATTATTCTTATCACGTGATGCCATGTTACATCGTTATCATA
>JAABKM020000011.1:79777-91987 GCA_016277805.2 Papilio aristodemus | reverse complement strand
AAACTTTGTTTATAAAAAATTAAAAAAAAAAGATATTTTGTTCAAGGAAGAAATTTTCTAAAAAAAAATTCTAAAGGATCTGTAGTGATTCCTTACTAACTATGCAAAATGTGGACGGTTAATTTTAACTGAGATTTGATACAATTTAAATTGCAAATGAACTCCATAAAAAAGGTACATTAAAATATTACGTACGTACGTATAAAACAGAAAGCTGAATTGTTTTTTTTATATTGTATAATATATTTAATATCATAGTGTGTTTCTTTATTTTTTTTTTGTACCTTCTAAACTATTAAATGGACATTTAGGAAATTGTCAGACAATATTCTACATTATAAGGATGTACTGGTAGGATCTGTTGTGGCTATCTGTTATTACTTGTGGCATTTTTAAGTATTTATGGTCTGAATCTGCATATGAATTGCTCCCCATTGCCGTGCAATAAAAAACTTTTTTTTTATATATATATGCTCAATCTTTTTTTGACAAGATTTTAATTTTTATGTCTCCATATTTAAAAATAACATTGAATAAGATTGAAGCATTTTATTTATTTAAAATTGTAAATCAACCAAGCCATATCTGTGATTGCCGCTGGCTCTGCCACCACTTTGATTATTGTGTGTCGGCTGAGGTTCAAAATGTCTGGATGAAAGTTTTCAGTCAGATCAATGAGATGCATTTGTATCATTAGTCAAAACAGAAAATATGATCCTTTTAGTGTAACTGAAAATACTGATATCTTATTAAAAATATTGTTTATTTATTTTAAGCCTAAGACATGGAGTATGCCTAAATCATACTTATTACAAAAAAAACTATCATAGTACACATAAAAATTATATATTATTAAAAAACTGAAGTTTTAAACACATTTATTATTTTTTTCATTCGAGCCAAGACTTACAGACATCCCATCAAAAATTTAAAATTTTTAAAAAATAAATCTGCAGTGGAGGAAAATATGGTTCACTTGATATTATGTAACATATATTACCTACTTTTAATATATAGAATGTATGGAAAGATATTTACTTTACCATTAAGTCCTTAGAGCAGTAGCAAATTGTATCCTTTAAGGAAAGTATTAAACATATCTCACGCCTATATTCTCCGAAAGGGTAGGCAGAGCTGCAACTAGTGCACCCACATTTCGCCATATGTTTTTCCATCCCATAATGTGATAGGGGGCGAGCCTATCGCCATATCGGGCACAAATATAAAAAAGTAAAGTAAGTAGTATATAAAAGTATTATCTTAAAGTAAACACCATGTAGTTACATGTCGAGTGTATTATTGGCAAACTACTCTAAAATCACATTGATTACTCATTGTAAAGGGGTCGAAGGGGTGAAACCGGTCACTGTAATTAGCCGATGGCGGAGGGGAGGGGTGGCAGATTGTAAGCTGGCTCCCAGTTTGTCTGCACCTACCCTCTTACAAATTGTCAGTTAAATTTGGAGCAATTATCCTATCAAGTGATCGGACTTATCGCGCACAAATTATTAGGTATTTTAACGACAGCGTGTCTTGAATTAGGCTTTTAGAGTTTCCTTTTCTTTAAAATTCTGTAATGTACGTCTTATTTACATAATGAAATATATTTAATTCATTAAACTACTATGAAATATGACAAAAAGGAATGGTTCTTAGTATTTCATTGCACTGGACATCTCTTGTTATAAAATTATAGATGTACGAATGAGATACATCGTAGTGTTATCATATCAGTATGTGTTTTGTGATGCCTATGCTAAATGAAAGTCAAGGTCAAGGCGAAAACGTGATTAATGATTCATTATCGATACACCGGAAACCATTCTGCTGACACGCGAATTACGATTGACTCACACGACGTGCTCGGCGGAGGCTAGATCCGGAGGCAGGAAAAGGTTTTCACGAATACATATGTGCTAAGTAAAGTTTTGGATCAATAAAAAGCAATTTTACAAAATGATAAAAAGAAAATACAAGTTACAAAGTTCATTGAATTCGTAGCAACGCTTTAATTAACTAGCGAGCAAAAAAACTGTAACAAAACAGGGAAGAGGGAAGTCGGTTGTTCGGTAGGCACGCTGTGCATTACCCACCCTTCCCGCCACCCACCCTGCATCCCTTTAGTATATCAGTAATTCGTACTCTCGGTACAGGGAAGACCGCCCCCTATTTAGCCTTATCTTTTACAACTTTTAATATATTCAGCTTATACTTGACTTATAGTCGGCATCATGTCGTAAACGTAATAACATTTACCCGATCACGTAATATTTAAATTAAGCAAAGTCTCTATCTGTGTAATTTTTGAATGATATCGTTTATCTGACTTGTAAGGTTGTCAGACTAAACCATACGTATACCATAAAGATTAGTCTAAATTGTTTCCGCAGCGTCCGGTCTGCGCACGCCGACCATATCGCACATCACCCAGGAGCAGATCCGCGACATCGGCGGTCAGGTGGACCTCGACTGCTCCGTGCACTACGCGCAGGACTACCCCGTGCTCTGGGTGAGTCGCCGTCATTATCGCTTAACAATAATATGCCATGCCCAATAGAATACGAAATATTGATGTAAGTACATAGACAAATATAATATCCACCAGTTATTAAAAAATATGTTTTCGATTGTCTATCTTCATATTGTCCTAAAATAAAGGTCACCTAAAGATTGTGAATTACAAAATAACACAAAAATTTGTATTATTAACATTTATAAGTTAACGTAATTATATAGTTTAGTTTAGCGTTTCCAAGAGATTCGTGTCCCTTTCTCTTGGGACGATGCAACAAAATGTTTCACGTGAAAAAACACTCCGCGCTGCACACGGGTTTTTTTTTATGTCTGAAGGGCGCACACCTGCCGGCCTCTATTGTCTCTAGGGAAATAAATTATTTTACGACATTTTCACCGCCGTATATAACAGGTAGGTGGTTGTACACTCCTATCGGTCTGCCGATTGCCAAGCCGTCACATAACCCACGCAACCTTTCATTGTTAGATTAAAAGTAAATACTAATTTTAGTCCATTCCAATGTTATTGATCCTATATTTGTTTGAATTTATCATCAATATATATAAACCTAAGCTTAAAACTACCTACATTGTGCCAAAACGCTCCTTAAATGACTGCAGTACGGTGTGCAGAGAATGTTTATGCAGACTCACGCTGTGCGCAGTACCTGCATTGCAGTCTCGCCCCGCGCCTCACCGGGCAGCCTTTTGCCAAATTTCATTTAACTATTCCTTGAAATGTCTAACGTCAGGTTTATGCAATTAAAATGTAAGTGTTCATGCCTACGGAAAGATGTCAGTCAGCGAAAATAAACTTACATACAAGAAGTTGCTCCGGAATCCAAAATTAAACGTTTCGATTCAAGCCTACCTCATTTCCATAACAACATTTATTATTCATCGCACGTGAAACTTCGATAATACAATTTCCTCCCCCACATGTTAAATGGAGCCCTTCGAACAGGAGGGATCCCCCCGCCCCGCCCCGCGCACCCAGTAACGCGCTTTGTATAGGGTATTGACAGAGAATCGAGTGATAACTCCGGCCCGGCTTTCTTTGTCTGTTTGTTTGTATGATCTATTTATAAGTTGATCTCGCCCGTATGGGTTGCTGGCGTTATTTGATATCCATTTGAACTCATTAAACATTACTGCCATGTCGAGGACAACTCTTAAGTGACGGAGGTGTATTCTACGGCTTGGATTTCAGCTTCTCTTCCCTTCCCTTTTCTCATTTTATTATCAAGTGAAACTTTGAACTGGACCGCCTCCTATTCCATAAAAATAGAAGACATCACTCATTGACGTTTAGACATGTGAATGAAACAACAATCCATCCAGAACTGTTAATAAAATAAAGAAAGTCATTGTTGTATTAAATGGAATAATCCTACCGCATCACGCCAAGTGTAAATCCCGTGCAGTCACAGGACGCCCTCTAACTGTGTGAAAGCTGAAGCTGAGCGAGGCGCGCCGTCACTCCGTGCCCACTTCTGCCCTACAAACGTATTCATTATATGAATATCAGATCGTAGAACCCATGCAGTGGAAGTAAATCGTTGACATGTTAATAAACAGTCGGATATTTTGTTTTCGTTAAATAATACTTGTTTTTGTATAATTTTTATCATTAACCAATAAATGTATGAACGTATACTGCTAGACAAAAGTCCTTCCCGTGAATCCGCGTTACCGTTCAAGACGCTGATACCTACTGCTGCACGAATACTAATTGTCTCGGTGAAAAGTTAGCAGACGACAGAACAAAAACAGTACAAATGTTTACATGTCTGACCAGTTTAGTATTTATGCTTGCTTACCATTATCACTTTCTACGTATAAAGTTCATGTTGCCACAAGATACTCGGAGCACAACAACAACCTTCCGACGACACAACAATCACAGTGGCAGTGTGATAGCTTTTAACCTATCGCGATTTTTAATAACTATTGAAAAGTAAACACTATTTTTTTATCAGACACATTGAATGTAAAGGAAAAAAAACAATTTTATACATAGCACGAGGGCAAAAGAATACCTGTGACTAAGTTAATCTCAAACTGTCACTATGAGAACTTATAGCTAAAGAGAAAACCCAGACGATAGAACTTAGCTTCCAGATATGAATGAATGTATTTAAATACTATTATTTTTAAATGTTATGAATAAAAAAAATCTCGTGTGTTAATAGTCTACGCCGTCGAAATAATGAGTACGCTCTTAATAAAAAAAAAAGTAGAGAAAGTTTCCGGCCTGAACATCTGGAAGCGGCATGAATTAAATAGATATTCCGGGTCGTGCGAGCGAACTGCTAGTGAAACATGTTGACCGCTAGGTGCGGTGTGCCGGGTGCGGGGTGCGGTGTCGACTTACAACTTAGACGACACCAAAAGACTAAAATAACTTCTCTGTGTCACTTCATCTTGCGATATAAATACACCCAACTTATTTAATAAAATGTACAGTAAAAGTACGTTCAACAATCCTTTCTTACATCTGACTGAAAGAGAAAAAATCTCCAATCGACACAAGACGAAAGTGACTAACGTCTACTAATGCACAAGTACTAAAAGATAGTTAAGCCGCGCAACCAGCCGGGGACTGGCAACGAATTAACAAGAGTACGTCTGTTCATACGATTCTCGTAATGAGGGCACCTCGAGTAGTTTGAGCTGGCTGCTCCGCGCCGGCCCTTGTGCGCTACGGTAGGGTTGAGACCCGCCCCTGTCACCGCACACTTAGAGGAACGCTTTTGATGTGGCATAAGAGTTTGGGAGCGATTATTTTAAAAACATCTAGCTGGTGGCGGCAACACGCCGCCTTGTTGTTTTAATAAAGTGGGAATAAAATGAACAGATCCTTATAGAGGGGACAACTAAGCGGTTTGAAGTCGCTACGACGCTCGTATAATACTCATACTCGAATGAATCTCGTATGTAACGGTCGTGTTGAACACGTCATGTCGCCGCTCCTTTACAGCGTGTATGAAAGAAGCTTTAGAAACGGGAACGTCTCAAAACTCTATACAAATTCTGTCCTATACACACGACGCCTCAGTCTGTATCTGGAGCACTTATCACCACATGGAAAATTGACCATTTTGATCGTTGCTGTTCAATTTGACCGAGTGAATTTAATATTACATATTAATAGTAAACAACATTTCCTTTGTCATGTTTTGTAATTTGTATTCTTTAATTTCATATCAATAATTCTATAGTTTTCAAAAAGAAAGAAATATTTAAATGAATCCCTTAATTTTTGCAATTATATTAACATTATAGATATGGTAAAGTTTTTTATTCCACGGTCGCCCGCACTACCCTCAGTGAATGTTCTTTTTGTTTTCATTCGTCTCGGACGGGTCAAAGCGCGGTGATAAGTAACCGATAACTTCTTTAATAATTGAACTGTGCAATGTAAAACATATTTTTATAGTCTTCTTTCAGTTTGTAAGTTTATAGCACGCAAACAAACTAATTCTTACGCTTTATAATGTCGGTATAGATTATATGTATGTATAGTAAATGGAGACCAATATGTTTTGTTATAGATGAAATACGATAGACAGAAGACGACCGAGGCGCTGCCGTTATCCTCAAACTCCGGCCTCATCATCAGGGACTCCAGGTTCTCCATGAGGTTCGACGCCGCGTCCGCCACCTACACGCTGTCGGTGAGCCACGTCTTCCTTCTCGAATACAAATACCTTACGTAACTAAATCATTTCTTACTCAGTTACTTACTATCATTGAAAAGATTCACTGTACAGTGTCCAACAGTTGTTGATGTAGTGTGCTTGTCAATCCTATACAAGTATGTGAACTTTAGAACTGACACGGTGACGCCGCACCTCGGAGTTACAAAGACATGCAGCGGCTCAGGACAATAAAACATAAAGACTCGCACACGCACATGACGTCATAAGCAATCCGTCCGAACATCTGGCGGGTCTCGACCGCACATGATTACAATACTATCCGCTGTCTATCAACGAAGCTATGGTGATCGTGTTTTAGATCAAGGACATCCAGGAGACGGACGCGGGCTGGTACCAGTGCCAGGTGCTGCTGTCGGTCAGCAACAAGATCACCGCCGAGGTGGAGCTGCAGGTGCGCCGCCCGCCCATCATCTCCGACAACTCCACGCGCTCGCTCGTCGCCAGCGAGGGGGAGAGTGAGTCACAACACGCACATTATGCTACACTTAAATATCGGTTAAATTGCTTATTTAACCACGTAATTATATGATGCGCCAAGTTAAGATTAAAAATAATATGTAATACTATTCCAGGTGCACAGATGGAATGCTACGCCGGAGGGTTCCCGCCGCCGAAGATATCGTGGCGCAGAGAGAACAACGCCATCCTGCCCACCGGGGGATCTATATATAGGTAACATTCGAGCAACTTCTCTTGTCCTTCTAAAACATCCTCATTGAAGTAGACGCGATATGTAGTATATGAATAAAGCGCCATCTATTGATTGTTATGAGAACTAAAGCAAATTGTAATGTGTGTGTGTGTGTGCAGGGGCAACGTTCTGAAGCTGAACTCCGTGCACAAGGAGGACCGCGGCACGTACTACTGCGTGGCGGAGAACGGCGTGGGCAAGGGCGCGCGCAGGAACATCAACCTGGAGGTGGAGTTCGCGCCCGTCGTCACCGTGCCCCGCCCCCGCCTCGGACAGGTACCTGCGCACGCGCACACGCACGCCTGCCCGGCGCGTACGGCCGCGTGGACAAAGATACGACGTGATTAACATTGTGCGTTACAACAGGCGCTGCAATACGACATGGATCTAGAGTGCCACGTGGAGGCGTACCCGCCGCCCGCCATCTCCTGGCTCAAGGACGAGGTGCAGCTCTCCAACAACCAGCACTACAGGTACCGCCCGCAGTACCGCCAGACTACCACCAGCGACACACTGCTAGGAGGAGGTGGCAGAATACGGTGGCACCAAGTGTTAAGTGACCACTGCACATAGCCATCCACAATAAAAATGAGTTGCGTTAAACGATCCAAGGATCAATGGAAATGAGAATATTTTGCCTTCTCTTATCCATCCCATCTTTTTCTCCGCATCCAACATTATCTTTCCATATTAGAAGAGGGTTGAAAATGGAAATACTTAGGTATCTGGCACCTCACGCATCAGACTGCAAACAGAATACTTGAAGTGGCCGCGGGTCCTGTGAGGTCGTGGTATGGACTCCGCCACTGTTAGAAACGACAAGTAACGGTGTAATATTGTAATGGCGCGCTGTCAGGATCTCCCACTTCGCGACGGCGGACGAGTTCACGGACACCACGCTGCGCGTCATCACCATAGAGAAGCGGCAGTACGGCCTGTTCACCTGCAAGGCGCAGAACAAGCTCGGCACCGACGAGGGTCACGTCGACCTCTTCGGTCAGTCCCTTACACGACACTCTCACTCTACTCTACTCTACACGTACTGCATGATGGTATCAGCAGTGCTGGCTCAGCGCTGCCTGTTTTCGACGTCGGGTAGAAGCGACCAGTGCACGCTTAATATTGTCGTATATTTATTAAATAAACAAGTACAGTTCTTTTAATCATATATTAATTTATAATATGCTTGTTTATGTTTGTGCGTTTGTCTGTGTGTACATTTGGGCATTTTATATTGATGTTGAACGGCGGCGTGTATAATCTCTGTGTAATCTGAGGGCCGGTCATTCAACAGTTCTCAGTGTGCACAAGATGACTGACTTTTGTACTAAATGACTCATGCGCGGTGGCGATCACTTAAAGTCCAGTCATAAGACAAAGCTGGGAAAGACTAATAGAAATAGTAAAAAAGTTATTTGCTGGTCGCTGGCAGCCTTTGTTTCTATTTGGCGATATGAAAGCTTGTCGCTCAGTTACAGCGGTAGACACATCGAGATATATAGTAATAAAGCAGACGCTGCTCATTGTTTTGCTGTTCCGTTCAATTGTGGCCCAAGAGCTACACGTGCAGTCGCTTGTGCCCAAGTGGCGTAAAGGATTTGTTACAATAGATCTCGATGGTAGATTGAGGCTAGGCGGCGCGCCTCGCTTGTCGTGTGGCATGCGGCGCTGTTGACGCATGCGCTCGGTATTGTAGAGACGATCATCCCGGTGTGCCCGCCGGCGTGCGGCCAGGCGCGCTACGGCAGCGCCGCGCCCGCCGCCCCCGCGCCCCGCGCGCCCCTCCTCGCCCTCCTCGCCCTCCTCCACGTCGCGCTCCTCGCGCCACGGTACGTACTACTCTTTTTAGTCTCTCATGCTGCCTCGGTCGAGCAGCTGTACCACGGTACGGCTGCAACGCTGACGTCTTGTCTTTGAATCTCGGGACGGGATAAAACGTTGGGTTTTGAAATTTGGGTGCTCTAGTTGCACTCTGCCTACCCCTTCGGGGCCCACAGACGGGCGTGAGGTATGTTTTTTAATGTATCTAGCGACATAGCCGAACACACGGCGTACTGTACCTATGAAAATGCTCAACGTATAAAAATGTTAGAAGAAACAGTTCTTAATGAGTTACCGATTTGATTGGTATTGATAAGAAGTTTGTGTCGACTGCATGTTTTTTTTTTCTTTTTTATTGTGAATTAATTACTGAAGTAGATTTTAAAAACAGTTTTTTTTCTTTCATTACGTTTAAAAAGATTTAATTGCAGATTTTGTACAAACTGTAATACACAGATTTTCATACAAAAGCTTTGATCTTCCAGAGTCATCAATACCGGATATTAACTTCCCGGGACTCCGCCTCGACCCGCTGCTGTACGGCGCCTCCGCCCCCGTCGCCCCCGCGGCGCGCCTGCTGCAAGCCTTCGCCGTGTCTAACATTTACTATTTTATACGCAGTTTTTAAACAAACTTTCCATTACAAAGTCCGTCGACACACTGAATGAGTGACAGCACTGTGTTTGACGCTGAATGAATGGAATGAATGACTAACATTTGTACCCTTTATTCCTACGTCACAAGTGAAAAGTAACTCACGGAAAGAAATTACAATAATTTAACTTGTTTACTGGTCTACTGTCTGTCTGTCGCCTAACAATCATTAAACAATTAATATTTAACACGCATCCATCTGCACAACATTATATCGATTTCATTGTAAAATACGATCCATTGACACAGTTAGTATTCCCACTTGACATTCATTTAAATGTTGACGCATTAAGAGTTCTTGGTTCATTAAGACACGCGACGTGACGCAGGCGCAGTCCAGACAAAATCAAAACATGAATCTACAATAGATTTTAAGCACCTCCTTTGAATTTAAACATTTTCCCTCGACGAAAGATCCCTCACAAACTGTAACGTCTTATGTAACAAAGTACAATGAATTCATGACGTGATACACTTTACACAATAAGAAGAGTATATAATATATAATTTCTGATAGATTAGAATTTTTTAAATTGACAAAAACTTTCAATACAAATATATATTTATATATTACGATGTCGTACGTACTCGTATGTGTTGTGGAACGTATAATTATTCCTTTTTTTAATTCAAACGCAGCTCCATAATGCGCTCTTGATTCAACCAACATCAAACTCTGTCAGTACGAGAACTTCAATACGAGAACACTAAACACTGTTACAAGTCGGGAATCCTTTTAATATTTTTATATTTAATAAAAAACAAATAGTATGTTTGAATTTTGACATCAACAGGAGTGGTTTAAAGTTTAAAGTTTTCTAATAAATTTTATGCTCGGTAAACTTTTATATGTTAATTGTGTGTGTTGTATAAGGCTGATTTTTATTGTAACATTAATGCCTTTATACAAAGTCTAATGTTTTGAGGACATCACGAGTAGAGTTTACAATAAATTAGAAGTTTAATCACATAAAGACTTGAGTAAGATAGAACACTAGGATAGTTTAAGTCTCCTCGGGGAACATTGATCTGAACTCTAAAACAGTTTAACTTTGTTTAAATAACTACAGTTTAGTTATTTTAACAAAGCAAAACATATTTTAATACATAGGATCGATTAAGGCAGCTCTATTGATATACATGACTACGTCGAAAGTGTTCATAGAGAGTACGTGTAGAGTATCTCGTGGTATAGTTTATTAGTATGGTACCGGCGGCGACACCGCGTCACTGCAGCGAGCGCGCAGTGAGCGCGGACCGATGCTGCAGACATATAGCAAGCGTCAAAGATATTTCAAAATGGTTGAACTGTTTGTAAGAAAAAAAATTCTTGCAATACTACCTACTAGAAATGTTCACCAAACCAAAACTTGTTTTGCATTCTACCCCTTTATTAGTCATTTCTGTATAAGAACTTATTTTCTATATAATTTAAAAGTGGTTTGTGATTCTGTACAATATTTGTTTTTTTTTATTCTATAGCATCGCTTCGTCAGTGACATGATCTTAAACATAGGTGTTTAGTGTTATCCTTGCTTTTTGAATTTGTACTGTACCAATACGAGTTAAGGCTTTTATTGTAAAACATGTAGTGCGTTTATAAAATTTGTCTGCCTTTGTTCATATTGTTATTCGTCAGCTTAGTATGTGTACAGACAGCAGACAAACATTATTGAGTTTGTTTTAAATGTTTTTCGCGTCAGTAGCTTTACATAATATATGTTGCAGCGAGGCGTTTACCAAATAGTGAGTAACAGCAGTGTAAGGGTCACCCACACGGACCACCTCACCACCACCTCCAGCTCATCGGACGCAAGTTTTATTACTAAATGAAGTAAGGTACTGTGACCATAAAATACACACAACATTCATCTATTGTTGGTGACACTGTGTGGGGTACGGTTACATCACAATAGAATTACCTCTTTTAAAATAATTCCACCAAATGAATATCTGTTTAATCTCAGTAGGTTTAAGTAATTAACTTGTCTATTCCTAGCACTGACCGCCAGCCGGCCCACAGATTGAGACAATACTAATTAAAAGGCGGCCACAAAAATAATTATTGTAAGAAATAAAACCTTGAAAAAATTTAATTGAATAAGCAATTTTATACATTTTTGCAGCTTAGTTGTAGTTGTGTGTTGTGAAGAAACTTATATTTATATGATTTATTATTTGACATTCCAATGAATATTAAAACGTAGCATTTAACATATTATTTGATGACGGACTGATTTTAATATTTTCACTTTGACTGAAATGTTCCATCCACTTTCTATTGTTTATATCTCATTTTACCTCCCCCCCCCCATATTGGGTGTTTTATAAACTGACTTCTTAATATAATAATTATCATGTAATAATGTTTTGTATCAGTATGTTTTCTCGAATGGTATGTAATGTAATATTCTGATGCCGGTTTGTTTGTAATGTAATGAATTTTATTTTGTGTGTGAACACGTTTTGCTTTGTACTTCTGTAGCAAGAATCTCACAATTTATCAATATTGTCGAATTCCATTTTGTTAGTGTAGTTTTGTTTAAATAAAAATGTTTAATGTGCAGTTTGTTTCCTTTCTGACACCAATATCTGATGTAACATTATTTACTATTTAACAAAATATGGTAAGTAAACTCTGGCTGTACTTAATCAAACGAAATGGACTCGAAACACTTTTATTAAACCAATGGCGATCTATACAAAGAAATAGAGTTAAGAGCTTTGTTCATGATCATATTAACTAGCAATCGTAAGATACACTCCCAACTTCACTAAACTCATTGGACAGCATGACTGACTATGTTA
>JAABKM020000011.1:11382-29730 GCA_016277805.2 Papilio aristodemus | reverse complement strand
AAGACGAATTTTGTTAAAAAAAATTATTAATAAAATAATCGTAACAACCTCTTACGTTCGTAAAACTGAAGGTTTGGGTTGTTTTAGTTTTCTTACTTTAATTTATATTTCATTGCTATGAACGAAGCCTGATGTTAGGACAGCCAAATGTGCTAAAACCTTGAAAAACGCAAATCGTAACACTCGCTCACCACCCAGTATATAACCGAATTTCTTTTTCCATGCATCACAGCGCTCCTATAAGTCGTTATAGGAGTTTCACTCAGCTCCCACAGTCTGTCCGATGAAATGTCAAGGACTTTCCAATTTATAGACGCACTGTCTGACCGGTGTTTGACACCCCCTCCCCCTCCCACCCACACCACCATGCGGAGAGCGCATGGCGATTTGTGGCTACCCTCACGCCAATTGGATGACGTTACTGACTGATATTCTCAATAACGTAGTATAAACTTAGAATGTTCTGAGTATTGCCCGATTGAGTCGGACACACGGCCTCTATCAGGCAGGCCTTAGGAATCTATTATTTCCACACTCGTTTACAAACTATTACAACAGTCAGGCAACCAATAAACTAGACTACTAGTGTTCCCAATGTTTTGATACTCCGCCTCGGAACTACGGCGAAATTTGGTATTTTAGTGTTAAAATGTTTTACATTTTGCTTTTCCAACTGATGGCCACGGGCCCAATATTAACTGAAGACCAAATGAGATAAATTTAGAATGTCGGGGTACATTTATGTCGGAGCAAGTAACACAATGGAGGTGCGATTCCTCTGCCCTACTCAGTAGTAGTTTAACGAAGATCGATCGCTACGCAGTCATGTACTTTGCCTCGTTTAAAATGCACTTCAATTTTTAAATTGCACGCTCCCAAGTCGGGTGTTGGGTGTGGACATTGCTGTTCGACGCCGCAGCGCCGCGTGACATGTGCCGCGCGGTATTTCTTCACTGATTATTCAATAATTTTGAATCCAGTTTTTCATTACCTTCTAAATAAATAATCTGAATGAAGCAACTGCTGGTAACCAATGTTGCAAACTATTTAAAACGCCAGGGAATTACAAAAAATGTTAAAGTGTATATACATTCAGAGTAACTATATACACTTTAACACGCGGATGATACATCCAGAGTTAAGTTTTAATTCAATTTGTAACAATCACGAACCCGAACAATACCATTACCAAAATGACCACAACATGACTAACACATATCTGAGGCCTTGTACTACATATAGAAACCTATCTTCTGATCCCTCTTTTAGTTGCCTCCGATATCCCCGTGCCAGTACAAGTGGCGCCGGGCTGTGGACCGTGAGCGCGATACATTCCCCCCCTGCGATTGTTTATTTTGTTTTTCATCCAATATAATTACACAATATTACAATAAAATTAAAATGTTTTATTGTATTACGCTACAAAATACGATACAAAGTTATTAAATAGCTTTATCTCTCTCCTACAAGTGCGAAATGTTTTAGAGATGTTTTGTGCAACGAAAATGGATTATGTTCCCCCGAGGACAGCATTACTAGTCCCGCGGTCTTCACAGCTCTTGGTAAATCCACTGCACTTGCACTATGCGCCCGGCGATGATACCGACGTAATCTGCCTTCATTAGCGTCCGAATAATCCCCGTAGGAACATGCTACGCGCTACGCCCTACGGAGTACGCAGCGCCGTAGCACCGCGTAGAGCACTGCGCCGCTTTATCACGAACAGAAGTTACAATTCGTAGTAGTTGCCTTTTTGCCTTTTGTTAAACCGCAGCGCCGTCGAGCCGATGGTAGCAAGCCTCCATAGTATCTACATTTCGATCAATATACGAATGTTTCAGTTGGTAAATAATGAAGGGCCACTAAATGCAAATTATTTTCGAGTGCGCTTACATTACTCGCTGGGCCGCGGCCACCCGCCGCGCCGGCTTTCACTTGGCTCGTCGAGCTGCTCTCGCTCCAGCTCTCGGCCTGTTTTGTCATTATATAACAGACCACTGATATAAGTGTACCGACATATCTCACGCCTTTATTCCCTGAAGGGGTGGTCAGAGGTGCAACTAGGGCACCATATGTGACCAATGATCTCGCTCCTTTATAAGTACCTCATAGTCTTACATCTAAAAAAACACCTTTCCTTATGTGTTGAGCATATTTATTAATCACTTAAATATGAATAAAACCAGCGCAATTTTTCAGCTACGTGTATTAAACCATAAAGTGGAGGGGGGGGCGATTACTGCGCGCACCTTGCGTTATGCTGCACAGAAGAAATTTGTTTCCACTCCTTAAGAAATAATTTATTGTAGGTCGAATAGTGTTCTCAGACATTCACACACGGCTCCATGAACGAGGTCGTAAGAAACGGTCGAGTCGCAATCGGAACTGAGAAGCTGCGGCAGAGTGTCGTCGAATTTTGGACGCAAAAAGCCTGAAGTTTATGTTGCAGTTAATTTATATCCTAAACATAAATCGAAAATTAAACTCTTTGAGAATTTATTTTTTCTTGATATTTATGTATCTTTTATTGCGATACTTAAGTTTTGTCTGGGTTTCCTCGATTGCGGATCGCACAGGAGTTAGCATCTGTATTTCTTCCGGCTTAATGTATTATAAATGCACTCGCAGATACTTGGTGCTGGAGCATGTGAGCGGCGGGGAGCTGTTCGACTACCTGGTGAAGAAGGGTCGCCTCACGCCCAAGGAGGCCCGCCGCTTCTTCCGACAGATCATCTCCGCACTTGACTTCTGCCACAGCCACTCCATATGGTGATAACGAATAATTATTTATTGACCTTCCAATGTACCATCTGTGCAAACGTATATCACACAAGTTAGCTTTTGCTCAAATATATCTTCATCTTTGTGGTGACAGCCATCGAGATCTGAAGCCAGAAAACCTGCTACTAGACGAGAGGAACAACATCAAGATCGCGGACTTCGGCATGGCGTCGTTGCAGCCGGCGGGCTCGCTGCTGGAGACTTCCTGCGGTAGCCCTCACTACGCCTGCCCAGAGGTCATCAGGGTCAGTGCAACATATCGCAGTACATTACTTGTTACCGTTTATACCGTACCCAACCGGAACGAGAAAAGCGTGGGGCGCGGGGCGCGGGGCGCGGGGCGTGGGGCGCGGGGCGCGGGGCGTGGGGCGCGGGGCGACGTACTTAACATAAATAAAATATAACCCTTTACAATCAAGTCGCACGCAATTTTAAAAATCGATTAGGTAGGTCCTTTGATTAACTTCTCTAAAACTTTTTTTTGTTTTACAAATTAAAATTTAGGTTTAAGTAGTAGTAACAGTCATGACAAAGACGTCACGATCGGCTCGCTGTGCACGCAGGAGGGCAGCCCTTCGCTTTGCTTCTATTCGTTCCGGACGTGGTGTTAGTAAAGATATATCCATTTACAAAAAATAGGGGGCACATGAGTCCCGATTTATGTATTTACAATATCACTCAAGAGGGGAGTGCAATTAAGTACACAGAGGAGCATATTCGAGCTCCCCCCACCGACCTAAAGTTGTATAATGAGGCGGACGGAGGGCATGGAGTGCGAAGAAAAAACGCTCGAGTGCGCGACCCGATCCAATTAAAGTTGTGCCGCAGGAGCGTTTGAACTGTGCAAGATTATTAGAATAGTTGGGACGGCGTACAGTGATCGCGGGGGGAAGGGGGGAGGGGCAACTTATTGCGAAACAAAGTGGCATTAATATCAATAATTATTAATGAGTGATTTAATTTGTTATAAATCGGGAATAAATCCCGATGTGTTGTATTTCCATCCGGGACGATTGTTCCTCCGCAGTGCCTTTTAACCTTTGAGGATTTTTTCCAATACTTTACATTATTTTGCACTTTTGTCGACCTTTTGAAAACCTTTTTATTGGCTATATGTTAGGGTTTATAAGTAAAAGTGTTCAATCTATAAGATGCATACAGGGGGAGAAGTATGACGGGCGACGTGCGGACGTGTGGTCGTGCGGGGTGATCCTGTACGCGCTGCTCGTGGGCGCACTGCCCTTCGACGATGACAACCTGCGCCAGCTGCTCGAGAAGGTAGCTTATTGATTTTAATTCTCAGAGAGACATGTAAAGAAAGATCTTCATAGAACTCTTTCAACTAGTCAGTATTTCTACCTTTACCAATATAATTTTCACGTGTCTTCACCGGTACACGCACAATCGATTGTAAATCGCTGATCGAGCTGTGACTCGTGCACGTGGTCGTCGCGGTTGTCGGTGGGGGGTAATGTTAAAGTTTCGCCAGGGCGTCCTCCACGAGTACCGAATGATAAGTGAATGTTGAATAGAAACAGTAAGTAGCGCGTGTGTTGCGGGGCTGCAGGTGAAGCGCGGCGTGTTCCACGTGCCCCACTTCGTGCCGCCCGACTGCCAGCAGCTGCTGCGGGGCATGATCGAGGTGAACCCCGAGAAGAGGATGACGGTAACACTGTTTTGCTCTCTTTTACACGTACCGACGCAGAAATATATAGCTAACATTGTTCGCTGACGAGTTCGTCCGTTCGGTTAGTTAACTGTACTGAAAAACTAGTACCGTCCAGTAGTAGTTACTAAAACCATGCAGCGTGCACTGCACTACACTCGCAGCCAACAGGGCGGAGACAATACTGTAACAGTCGCCAGCGCAGCAATAGCAATTGTAACATTACGATCGTATTGAAAAATCGTGAAAGTTTTTAATATGTAGAAAAGGAGGTTATATATGTACATGAGAATAATGTACGATAATCGTACGTCAAGTTGTCAGAGATCACTCGGCACCCGTGGGTGACGGCGGGCGGGCGCGGGGAGCTGGAGCAGGAGCTACCCATGATGGAGGTGGTGCAGACGCGCGTGCTGCCCGGCCCCGATGCGCTCGATCCCGACGTGCTGCAGGCCATCTGCAGCCTCGGCTGCTTCAAGCAGCGCGACAGGCTCATCCAGGAACTGCTCAGTCCCCAGTCAGTTGCACACATCACATAAACTCCGCACTCGAAACGGGACACTCCTCGGGATTGCTCTTAAATACCGTTTTAATATTTATACCTTACTATTCTTAGGGCTAAACCGTATAAACGTTCGCTTTGCGAACTGCCCTTGTGGCTTGCCTTTTTCATATTAAATTATTTCTCATCCTCCTTCCGACTTCTATTTAGACGTCTTACTTTCTCTGCCTTTGGAAATGAGAAAAGTTAAATGGTACGGTCCATCTCTAGTTTCGAAAGGTGCGAAAGAGCACGTGATTTGATGATAGACTCATGCTGTTCCAGTCACAATACGGAGAAGGTGATATACTTCTTGTTGCTGGAGCGGAAGCGGCGGCGGCCGGCGCGCGACGACGAGCCACGGCCCCCTGCTCCCGCCCTGCCTAGCGACCCCCCGCGTAAGCGTCTCGACACTTGTCGGGTAAGTCCCTGTAGCCCCTGTCACCTGTACTTGTCCTCCTAATAATCTTATGTCGACACTATGTCTAAGGGATTATTATTAACTTGATAACAGGTCAACGGACAGTCTGCCCACTTCGGCCAAATCAGCGAAGGCTCCCCCATAACGCCCAGAAGATCACAGATAAGGTATTAAGTCTTTTAAATCTTTCATATTTTTCATCAGTATGTTTGCACAGCAGTCACAATACGATGTAGAGGAATAGAGTTTAGGCCAAGGCAATAATACAATCGAATCAGACGATCAAACGACGTCTCGTGTGCTAGTCTCAAGTGCTCTTCACTTTCTGCAGCAGGTCGTCGTCGGGGCGTCGCGAGGGTCGCGAGGGGCGCAGCTCGCCGCAGCTGGCCGCCAGCCCGCCCGGTCAGTGCGCAGCCACTCAGACAAAATTTGTAGGGATTCGTAAGGACTCGTCGAGTTCTATGTTCAGTAGATAAAGTAGTGACGTGCGATCAATCGAGAAAGATACGTGCCGGTGTTTCCGACATGTTGTACGATTGTAAATTGTCAGCAAATGAAGGTGTTAAGTGTTAAGAGGGGGGGGGGTGTAGGTAGATGTAAGAATATAAAAGAAAGGAGAGCTGTGGACGTCACTACTGACTGCAACTTACAATGCAAACTTTAGGTTCTATTATTAGATTTAGGTTAGGCTTTACTCTGAAAAATTGTAGTCAATGTATTGTTATTGAGGTATGTTAATAATGTGAGCAAACGTGTTTCGCAGCGGTCCCCGCGCCGCACCGCGTGTCCTCGCTCGGCGGCAGCCCCGCCGCGCCCTGCCCGTCCGGCTCGCCGCTGGGTGAGCCATCACGACCATTCAATTTTTTAACTCGTAGTAACTCATACAAAAGATGTTTTGTTACTATGGTATTAAGTACTAGGCTGAAAGTGAGCGGATCACCGGATGCGACGTGATCCTACCGACATCCAAAACTATGTGAACGACTAGAGACTGCGGACTCTTTCTACCTCCCTCCTCCAACGAAACGTACTATTGATACTAAATTATTGATTTATAGACAAATCTTGCTTCAATACGTCATCGTGTCGCAAACCTTAAGAGTTGGAACTTTGTATTCCGAATAGCTTTTAACACATACCACATTATAAGCGACCCCACCGTAAATTTTGAAACTAAATCATTAAAAGTCAATATTATTAGTCAGTCACCACTCGCTACACCAATACTTTTGTGACCGTTTATCAATAAGTCGTTATTCCTCGTCGTGATCCCAGCGTCGCCGTCACCGCGGGAGCACCATCACCAGCGCGCTAACTCTACCGGGCCCACTATAAGCCTCAACATTAGTAAGTGTTCACTTCTTAGTTCATTTAATGTGTATTCGATTGCTCTATCGGCAGCAACCTTCCTGGGAAGGCGATCTCGGGCCATTAGACGTCTGCCCTCTTAAAGTTACTGTCCGCTAAGTAGACGGCGCCATCAGCCAAGACGGCCGCCTCTACCGGCGATAGCTCATCGATTATCGTTCCAACTAAAATAGTTAAGACCACGTCCCTGACCCGAGCGGGGACCCTAGTGCCCTGACATTGATTACCACAAACGTCAATAGTAACGAAGATTTAATGAGCACACTTCAAGTATAATTAATTTAGAGATAAGTTAATATAACTAGCCTTCGTGTGGTGCAGGCGGCGAGCCGGGCGAGGCGGTCATCATAATAAACGAGTCCCCGTTGCTGGGCCCCGCCCCCGCCCTCGCCGCCGTGCGCCCCCACAGCCCCTCGCACACGCACAGAGGTAACACAGAGCTCACGCAACACTATGTATAGAAAAAACTTAATTCATCACATATTTCCGAATATCGTGATGGATATAGACTTCATCGTCTGGTGGTCAGAGTGCAACACTTTCTGAATAAATAATAAGTGATAATACTTTGTTGTAGCGCGCGAGAGGTCCTCCCTCCCCGGCCCCCCCGGCACCGCACAGTCGCCTGCGCAGCCCTCGCTCTTCCCCAACCTGGGCACTTTGACTGGTAATGTTTGCCCATTCTGCCATATTTGTAGTTAATCTGTTATTAAAGAAAGAAGATAAAATCTTTATATGCTACAGCTGCGAGAAACGATAACGGTAATTTAAAAATATTCCCTAGCATTTCGTATAGTCTTAGACAATTTTTATTTTCGTGTTCTGTTATAGTCTATTTTTTTAATTCCGAGTCATTTCAGTCGGTATGCCTCTCCCTCTGGTCCACCGCTCTTTTAGAAGTATCGATGCTAAGGTAGTAGTATTTTCTTTACATTCGTTTGCGAGTAACGAGGCCGATTGTTGCACGATGCAGCGGGCGGCGCGGCAGCCGCCCCGGCGGCGCCCTGGCGCGCGCGACTCGCCACCATCAAGAACTCATTCCTCGGCTCGCCGCGCTTCCATCGCCGCAAGATGCAGAGTGAGTCCACGACACGGGACCCCTCGTCCTGTTACTAACTTCGTTTTGACCGACGTTAAATAATAATCGCCGCTTGTGAACATTCAATGACACAAAATCAGAGTCAACAAGTCATAGCGGAAGATTAAAAAAAGGCGACTTAACGAATGACAAAGATTAAAAATCAATGGATAAAAATTGTATTGCTTCCGTTTACAGCTCTTTTTATTTATTTGTTTGTCAAAAATTCATGAATTTCTCAGCGACGTTTGCAAAATAAACAAAATTCTGAGTCTGTAATATAATATTTTTAAACGTTTTCTGAAACGGTGGTAATGTGGTGGCGTGTTGCAGCGTCATCGGAGGAGGTGCACCTGACGCCGGAGTCGTCGCCCGAGCTGACGAAGCGGTCCTGGTTCGGATCACTGCTGCTAGCCGCCGACAAGGAGGAAACCTTCACGGCACTCGTTAAGGGCAAGCCGCTGGCGACTGTTAAGGCGGACCTCATACACGCCTTCCTTAGCGTGAGTGCTATAAACAAACATGCGTCGAACGATCAGCCGAGTAACTGTGATATGTGCTTCTTTAACGGCAGTACTACCAAAATATATATTACATGTGGTCAACCCAATCCTACCCACACCATCACCAAGCATACAATTATCTTAAACGAAGTGACTGTAGAGATGCCCGACACAACGGGGTCTGTCTCGCCGGCGACGTCACCATGGCGTCAAATTTTCGTTCGATGCATACCTATGAACACTCCGCCACCTCAACATAGCATTATAACGCTTTTTAGTTTGAAGTAATTTTAACCGGAAGGTCGTTGGCAACAGAATAACCGAAGTCGTATTGTGTGCACAGATAGCGGAGCTGTCGCACAGCGTGCTCAGCCCCATGTCCTTCCGCGTCGAGTACAAGCGCGGCTCCAACGCGCCCGCCATGTTCCAGAGACATGTTAGGTTTCAGGTACGTTTGTTTCATATTGATAATCAAGTAGCCTTCTAGTAGTAGTATTTCACATCGCAGCCAAGAAAGATATCCTATCGATATATACAAGCTAATCTGGACAACGTCACGAAATAATATTACACTGCATTATATTATTTGTAACAAATAAAGATAGGATTTCATTGTGCAGGTGGACATATCGACGATAACGAAGGCGCCCGGGGAGAATGGCAAGGAGTACCTGTACGCCATCACCTTCACTCTGGTGTCAGGTAAGAGGCAGGAGCGCGCGTTCCACGCGCCCAGCTAGCCACCTACCACCGAGCGTAATATCAGCCAATATTCGTCGGTTCATCTGGTGGGAGGCCTACCGACGCTGCGTCAACCAATACGTGACCGCGATTCTGGAACCTTTTAGCCTCATAGGAAGAGAGTCAGCTAATGGCAGACAACGCAAATTTTATCAAACCTGAGATTTCTTCCAATTATAGTCGAAAACTCGCTATAAAAAAAAATAAGCACTGGCTAAGCCCACTCATGGTGGCTCTAGTGGCAAGAAGACGTGAAACATTTTTTTTAAGGCGAATTTTCTAGATAGCCGAAATTGAGTTATACACGCACATTTTTACTTTTCTTCAAACGTGTATGAGTTTTGCTACGATTATTTAAAGACCATCTAAATTGCTTTTACGACGCTGTCACGTTAGTTAAGTTAGTTTAGATTAGATTTTCACTATTATTTTCGTACAACAGTAGATAGATGTACATAATGAAATATCAAAACGTCAGCTTTAAGAAAAAATGTTTAAAATCAGTTCTGCGTAAAATTTGAGCTTTTGAGTGACCTTGAACTCTTTTAAGAGGGTTGTATTGATGGCCCACGTTCCAGATCCGTATATTACTGGTAACAAAAACTAGTCATAGCTTTTCAGAGGGTGGGTACAACAACTATAATGAGATTATCTCATGAAATAGTTTTGTTCTATCTTAGGTAAGTTGTGCTTCGTATTGCAGGCAACATTCGCCGGTTCCGGCGCGTGTGCGAAGTAGTGCAGGCAGCCGTATGTCGCGCGCCGGGCGCTGGCCGCGCTCCTGCGCCCGCCCTGCACCCGCCCTCGCCCCGCGCCCAGCGTCGCAACATACACCCGCACGGTCAGCCCTGCACATCCCTTCTACTCGATACTTTTTGTCTTCCATCTGTTACTCATCCAACAACATGTCAACGCTGTCTACCTGCATAGCAATTAATTTTTCTCGGAGCACATTTCCGGCATGGACCTAAACTGAGAATAGAAACTGATATAAAACACAAGTCACCGAGCAAAAGTTCATGATTATCATCTACAAGCATACCTCTACGACTCATGTTCAAAACTTTGTACACGACACTTTTGGGAAACATTTCACCGCGACAAAGCTTTCAACTGGATAATTTTATGCAATAACAATATGGCAGGAAGAGGATGACTTCGAGATCATTTTTGTTTGCATATTAATCTAAGGCACAATTTATGTAGAGACGTGTTTTTACAATACAGCTGCCAGCGAAATCCCCGACAGCCCGGACCCGCCGCCGCAATCCGACCACGACAGCGACTCCTCCGTTTTCGACCAGGTCAAAACCCCCAGCCGGACCTCCATCGACCAACTCGACCAGCTCGAACAGGTTGGGTTTGTAGTCTTCTGTATTCGTTTGCCGATTGTGATCTCCGACGACCGGACCTTTCGAATAATGAGTTCGGAGTCCTCCTTGTGTGCTGACGTTTCAAATGCTGACATCGACGAGTTGTCTCCGCCTCTCTCGAGGTCCGGTCGTCAGCATCGTATCTTATTGTTGTTCGCCGGCTGCATCACTGTAACCTTATTGAAATAATCTTTCCATCTGCCGGTGCGGAACCGATCCCCACCGGGCGATAGTTGGTGCACGGTGATAACACATGATGCACGTAACATAACATTAGCTGATGAGAACCTACAGCTCCGTCACAGTGGTAACTGTGTGGTGTGTGGTTACAGAACGGCACGCACGCGCTCGGCTCCAGCTCCTCGGTCACCAGCGGCTCCAGCGGATACAAAGTAAGCATCTAACTTATTCTGTTGCAAATTAACTCTTCATAACAAAAGGAAAAATATTATTTTGTATTTTTATTCACAAGTAACTACCATAACGTAAAACGCCGCTTATGTAGTTTCAAGGAATGCGATGTTTATAAGGTAGCGGTTTTGTTAACGCCGAGTGGAGTGCTGACTGCCGTTTTCGATTTTGTTTAGGCGAGAGATGATGTATTTTGAACAGTGGTTGTTGACGCATTGCGTATGTAATTAGTCGTGCGATTGCAGCAGTCGGGGTGCGGCGGGCGCGGGGGCCGCGGGCGGCGCGCCGCTGAGCCGGCCTCCGCTTCACTCGACCACGAGATCATGAGCTGCGGCCGTGATCTGCCAGGTAACCCGTTGCCACCTTCGCGTGGGCTGCAGCTCCGGCAAACATCATGCTTGATTTTATGGCTGTAATGAACATCAAGGCCCATTCGAACTTGCGGCTAAACCTTGTCAGCCCCCAGGTAACACCGGCCTCCCCGGTTGACCGTGATCCGAAGAGGCACACAGTAGGCACGCGGCCCTTAACCTTAAACACATTAATGAATCATTACATAAATCTTTATTCCATCCTTTATAAAACTTTGTGGCTCATTCCAATATCATAATATTATAAATAGTGCACAATGTTCATATATGTATATATGCACTGTGCAGGCACGAACACGAAGCGTTCGTCGTCGGAGTGCCGCGACGGTCGCTGCTCACCGCGGCGCGGGCTCGACTGCGCCCCGCGAGACTCCGCGCGCGACCTGCTGCGCCGCAACAACTCGCTGCGGGATACCCCCGCGCACCCCACGCCCCTTCCGCCCGGTAGCAGCAGTGGCTCGCGCGCGTGACTCGCGCTGTCCCTCTCCCCCGCCCGGGACGTCTGACGGGAGCGAGAAGCCTGGACGTGCCAAGGCATCTGCCTCCGAGCCGTGGCGTGCGATGCCTCCCATAGCTATATTCAGTGTATATTCAGCAGGCGCCACGTATACGCCCGGAAACCTTTAAGCTTTGTAATAAAGTTTAAATTTTTTCCATATTTGATGCACGCATAGTGCTATTGTTGTCTTTTGAAAGTTTAACTTTAGTACGAAATTCTGAACAGGGCTAAACAACCTTAGTACTGTCGACATCGAGTACCTCATCGGAACTGGTTACCGAAACTAAATGAATTGGGTTGGAGTATTGTTATGACGGCGTACTACGGCCGGCGCAGTCGCGTCTGCCACTCGGCGCAGACGGCGCAGTCGGCGCGGTTCGTCCGGCGGATTATCAGACGCCCGAATGTTATTCAGAGAATCTGTTTTGATAAGTATACATATTTAGCTGTAATTTAGTAAGCTTAAACATTTGTGTGTAATTTATTAACAAAAATTATTGAAAAAAAAAACAAAACATTAATTATTGAAAGGAACCGGCCATGTATTTTAAAATGTTAAAAGCTATCCACGTACTGAATTATTGCTAATTTTAGTTAAGGCCTGAGAAAATTTGTAACGCTGTATTTTTGCATAAATGTGTCTAAATATACATATATACTATATGAAAAGTTACCCCCCTCCCTATTGCCAGAAGCAAGGCGACGTGTAGTGTATATAGGTTTACGATTTGCATACGTAGAGTGCACTCCGCAGAGCGCGCGCCGTGCGTCTGGCGCGAGACGAAAACGACACACGGCACTTCGCCCCGATAGAATGTTATCATAGTGATAACGAATGTAGTTGAGGAACAAATAAAAATAGTAGCTAATAGGCAGCCATTACTACATACATTATCTTCACGTTTCTGGTTCTTGCAATGATACTACTTGCAATTATTAAAAATAGACTAATTAATTTAGAATATTTTGAAATAAAGTAAATGATCAGGACATAATTCAACAAACTAAACAGCGTGTAGATGTCCATTCACTAACTATAAAATTATCCAATGTTACAACGCAAGTTACAAATGTCGCTTGCACTGAGTCCTGCAGAGTACCGACGTCCCCGACGGCAGGGCGTCACGGCGCCTTCCCAGCGCCCTCGCTGCGTCTAATGGGAAGTCGTCGTGTGATCCTCCGTACACAACGCTATAATAGTCTTCCGTATGAAATGTTGGATATTTAACTTCACAAAATTTGCAGTGCACTGTGTATACTTCTGTACCACGCGTAGCGCCTTGTACAAATTGGAAGAGCCCAAGGGCTTAATAAATTAATATACAGAAGTGGCGGGGAAAGGCAGCAAGGGCCCTCAGAAGTCATTCGTATCGTTGTAATAAATTACTGGTACTCATTTAAAATTATTTTAGTTCGATTGTCCTTTATAACTTCTCATCTTCCGCAAAGATCAAAGTAATTTGTCCGAGAGTCGCGCGCGCGCCTCATCTGCGAGTGCAAGAGCTGTTTGTTAACGCTGCTCACCTCACCTCACTTCTTGAGCGCCTACCCCCCCACCCCTCCCCGACACACCTGCCTTCTTCACCGAGGGATTCCTTTGCGTGAATTTGAAACGCACATGAAGTGATAAGTAGGTAAATATTTACAGCATATTGTTGTGAGGTTACGTTTCATTCTTATCGTGCTTGATTATGAATTGAAAAATAGAGCATTGTTCGAATAATATTTATGTATTTATATTTAGTAAATTAAAGAATTTCTATTTTATGTTTCTTGTCATCATTTTGTGCTTCAAAATTTCAATATCCGAAAAATTCAATATTTTTTTTATAAATTCCAATGAGGGTTCCACTAAGTAATTCCATTCAAACCGAGCTCATACATTTATTAAGGATAATTATTGTTGTTTAGGATTATATTTTGTATGCACGTACATGTCATTAGACTTTCAACCAGTCGGCGTGTTTCATATTCAAAGCGGGATAAGCTTGTTAAAAGCGGCTAGTTCTCATTACCTCCGATATACTCGTTTCATTACACGCATTACAGACTTTGTCATATTATAAGGTCGATGGGGCGGAAGTCGCCATACCTCATTTAATTTCTTTTCATTGACCAATCTCAGCTAGCTCAATAACGTTTTTGGCTAGTTCATTGTGCTAGGTGAAGTAATATGAGGGTATTTACTAATCAAAAATGACAGATTTATTGAAATCATCGGATTATATAAAGTAAACACGAATTTAGAAGAAAGACTAAAGTAAATGGATTTACTGCTATTTCGGTTAAACTATCTAAACCATACAACCATAAAAATATCTATAAATAGAAGATTTACTCTAAAATATACCTAATGAAGGTTCGTGCACTTAAACAGCAGTCAGCGTGCTGTCAACATTTGCATAAATAGCTGTAAGTTCAGTTCAGTTCGGTATAACCGGCCCTTGGTCGAAAAACATGTTGATCAATTTAAAGAAAAGTTTTTTCTTGTTTAAACGGCTTTTAATGGAAATGTGTTGCATCACCTGTTTTTTAATATAATTGCAGCAGAACAAAATCGCGGTCTTCTTTTTCCGTATCGGGCTGTTTAACTACATTAAAAATTAAATTAACCATGTTTGTATTTGTGCAAACAATAAGATTACTTTCAATTTTGACGAATCTCAGTTTTTGAAACATTCGTCAAGTACAGAATATAATGAAAAAACAAAAAAAAAATACGAAAGAAACCGTTACTTCGAGAGCAAAGTAAAATCACAAAAGGGAAGACTCCCAGTTGTTATTTTACGACGCATATAGATTGTCTTGGTCTTTGTCCCTCCCCCCTCAACCCTCTCCTCCGACTCAGAGGGTCTGAAACACAGCTGCAATTTGAAGTAACATTTCTTCTGCTAGACTCACTTGCTACATATGTTTATCTAATATTTTAGGAAGGTATTATAACGAAATTACTGAATTTACCTGCAGATCTAAAAAATACGGAAAAAGAGAAGTTAATTTTCTTTGCTCGTGTGTTAGTCTTATTTCGAGATAAATACCTGCCTACATTTCAAATATCGTTTTGTTTCTCAAATTATGATATCTATATTAATTTATTGCAACTAGAACAGTTTTAAAATTTAGTACATCAGATTGCTCATCTTGTAACGGCCACCCAACGGCCTGCGCCCCATTGACCTTAAACTAAACACTAAAATGATCTAGTTATTAAACATGACATATGTACTTAAGAAGGTTTGATCAACGTGAAGGAGTGTGCGCGGCCAGTAGAGCCGTGCGCGTACCGGCCGCGCACACTCCTTCACGTTTCATTCGTTTGATATCAGTTGTTTCATATTACGTACATACTTTGTTTCGTATTCCATTGAAATGATTCTTGTATCGTCAAATGTTTTTGTTACATGTTTTTAACGTTATTAACTGAGATGTTACGTTACAATGTAGCTTTTTCGTTATTATTTCAACTGACCACCCGGTTCAGTTGTACATTAAAATAGCCAGTGAACTAAAGCAGCGTCTATTTTATTATAAATGTAAATGTGTTTTGAATGCAATGTACATACTCATATAAGCCGCGACGTCGCTCCAGTCGAGCGCTGGAAAACGCCGCTGAACGACTATGTTCGTGGACGTGTTCTCTGCTTGTTTTCCCGCCGCGTTGTTTTAGGCAAACGTCGCAAACGCCCGAAGCACTTCTATTTTGAAATGATGATATTTTTGTAATATTTATTAAGCATTTAGTTTTGCAATACGATGTATATTTTATACGGCAATATTAGTCGACCTGACTCATCACATATCACCATAACAAATACTCCCTGTCTAAATAAATTATATTTATATTATATAGTAAAGAAGCGAGAGTGTATTAGGCGGTTTAGCGGGGGCGGCGGGGCAGCGGCGAGGAACTCCTGCCAGTCGCAGCAGCTTGCTGCAAAAATAAAATTCATTATTAATGTGTAAAACATCAATATTGAATTTCTTTTTTTATACTTTCACGCATTCAATTAATTACTCCTCCTAATTATCAAGTTCGTCAAAGAGGCAGCCCCCACCCCCACCGTCGCGCTCTAAATGTGAAATTATTCAAGTTGTAGTTTTGTATTTACTAACTTGTAGTCAAAATCCTAAATATTGTTATTGACATCTAAAATCTTCGTTTTAAAACATTTTTAATTTGTAATAATGTGTAATGTTAAAGTGCAGCTGTAGACGTGTTTTATATTTATAGATGAAGTATTGTTACCGCGCCCGTCGAGTCAGTATCAGACAAATTTTTAACTCAGTATTTCATATTAACCGTATTTTCATTATTGTATTTCTGCGCCAGTCTCTAACACTCATGAGATGTGCTTACTTGTGCTGTCCGTAGACTTCAGTTCCGGCGCCAACCGCAATGTTTATATTACGAACAGAATATCCGTGTCATCAACAGGCTTTGTAGTCAGTCGAGCCTGCGTGCTGAGCTTCGTGAAGATATAGTCCCGATGTGCGAGGAACGCTCCCTTGTCTACTAATGAAGGCTTTACTAAAATAAATTTGTTCGCGAGACCAATTTCAGAAGTGAAAGCTGTAAGTTGTACTAAGAAACCGAAGCTATGTTGTAACCGTGTATCGTACCGTACGGTTGTACCGTGTCCGCTTACCAAATTTATTGGTTAATATTGAAAAATAATTAAATAAAAATATATATATTTGTCTTTATTTCTTTCTTAATACCGACTTACAACCACTCACAGTTTGAATTATTTTTGACAATTTAAAAATCGAAGCGCATTACTCTATCTATCCTATGTATGTATATGCCTTATTGTCTGATTTTTTTTTATATAATTTTAACGGATATGGTAATGCGTATTTGTTAATTTTACATTTTATTTAGTAAATTTGCGAATAAGTATTTTTAAACAATATAAGAAGTACATTACGAAGAACAAAAAATTTCAAGCAAATGTTGCTGGATGGGTTCAGAAGGATCAATATAAAAACTTTATAAATATGGCAATGTTCCTTCGCGTTTGACCAATAACTGAGCACGTTTCAAATTCTTAAATGACATTTATAATCTTGATAAAGTGCTGGTATCCCTGCGCCCGATTGTAAAGTGTCAAGAAATGAGCCGTCATCCGTCAAATTGTCAGATTCGTTGAACCGACAATGTGTCGACCGTTTCTAATTTGTAGAATGTGACGGGGGTATATATAATGTCTTAAAGTCTATATGTGGACAAGCTTATTCTCGAAAGTTGTACGTCCAGAACTTTTTATACTTCCTTCCCACCTCTTGCCCAAAAATACGTCTTCATCGATCATTTCCAAATTTCCTTTTCCACAAAAAACCGTACATATATATCGTGGATTACTCACGGTTCAATTATCAAACGTACCACAACAAGAAAGTTAAGCTCTGGCTGCTCCGTGTTTTGTGAACTGCCAACGACAAAAGAACGTGATGCTTTTATCATTTTACACAAACGAATAGAGGATCCCGCAGCGGCAGTCGCACGAATGTGCTCGACCGGTGATACACCACGACCACACTCAGCAAAATAACCAATGGAATCTTCGTCGCATGACTTGGCATAAATTGACATATCTGCTCATCCGCCTACACTAGACAGCTGGTGGGAAAAAGGCGCTATGCTGATACTTTGAGTTCGAATGTGCCCTCAAGCGATACACATCTGTATATCAAATACAAACTACTATCTCAATTAGATTATGCCGAATTTCTTTCCAAAGTTTATTTGGATACCTAAGTAATACTTACCAGATAGTTTAAATGGTTTATTGGAACGCCCCGTCGAGTCGGCTCAGTGGACAGTCGAGCCGGTGAACGAACACTAGCGCGACGAAGTGGAAATAAAACAATATGCGATTTTGAAATATATTTCAGTAATCAAAATATAATAATAATAATAGGCTTACACGTTAATAGTTACCACTCGTATCTCACGGCGTGACCAATCCTTCCACGAAAAACAATCAAGCGAAATTATCGAAAACGTCCTTAAAATTCTTAAATGCTATACGAACGCGTCGCTTGAAGCCCGGACGAGTCCGTATCACAAAGTTTGGTTCCAGCATTCACCGCGGACAGCTCGGAAACAAACTTCAATTATTTACATGCTGATTGATTACAAACTTCACATAGAGTTTACCGCAAGTGACTTTAAGTGGGAGCGGACGCAGCTTGCAGCGGCTCGGGCCGCGCCGGCGCAATGCAATGCTCATTCAAACTTAAAAAACAACTCGGTGTGTATTTAATATAATCTTCATTCATTTATCTATCGTAATTTATTATCTTCATTTTTTTTTAATTAATACTCTCGTCCTGTACTTTTTTTTTATTAAAAATGCGTTACACTTACAAAATATGATCGTATATAAATTATTAGCTAGATATATTTACAATAGTCTTTTCTGGGCTACATTTTAAACTTTGTTTTACATAACAGGTTCATCGTAGGCAAGCGTCGACATCTCAATTCATAAACACTTACAAACTATATTCACGGAGAAACCAACCTGGTCGGAGCGATGATAAATCAAAGTGGAACAACAAGTGCGAAATACAGTGCGCAGTGCACGATGCA
>JAABKM020000010.1:5577746-5591768 GCA_016277805.2 Papilio aristodemus | reverse complement strand
TAAACAGTAAACTATGTTTAGATATGACAATTCAGCACTGCCTCGGTGGCTCAGTGGCATCACGTATTGTGTATACGGTGCGGCTGCAGCTGGGGTCCCGGGTTCGATTCCCGGGTCGGGAAAAATAATATTGGGTTTTTTCCACTTGATATCAGCAAGGAGTCTGGAATTTCTACCCGAAATATCGATAGGCTTGCCCCCAATCACACTATAGTACGGAAAAACATTAGGCCAAATGTGCATGCACGAGATGCACCTCTGCCTACCCCTTCCGGGAATACAGGCGTGATTAATTTTTTTTTTTATAAACAGTAAACTATGTTTTAATATGACTATTCAGCACTGCCTCGGTGGCTCAGTGGCATCACGTATTGCGTATACTGTACGGCAGCAGCTGGGGTCCCGGTTTCGATTCCCGGGTTAGGAAAAATTATATTGGGTTATTTCTACTTGATATCAGCAAGGAGTCTGGAATTTATACCCGAAATGTCTATAGGCTCGCCCCCAATCACACTATAGTACGGAAAAACATATGGCGAAATTTGCATGCACGAGATGCATCTCTGCCTACCCCTTCCGGGAATACAGGCGTGATTATGTTTTTTTTTATAAACAGTGAACTATGATTAGAATGTATTATGTCTGTTACCACTAAATACCGTTGTGGCGGCACTTATTCTATAGATACGTATTTATATTAATGTACATCAATATAATAACATCAGTTTCCCGAATGGGCCGGCTCGACCGGTGAAATACCTCGACCTCACAGAAGACAGGCATGAATTACTACTCTGCTCTACGTCTCACTAGCGAGGTGCCGGAGGCCTTATTTCTAGTCCTTCCACCTTCCCAACCTTTTCTATTAAGGAAAGTACGGGAAGGGCAAGAATATATGATGGAGGAAGGGATCAATAGGAATAGGAATTGTCCTTTTTCTGTTGATCCATTTCTCTGCCAAAAAAAAATTCTCCCTTATTCTTTCCATGGGCTCAAAATTAACTTTTTATGCAATGAAAAAAAAAACACTTTGGTTTATTATTTCGTTGTAATTTTATGAATTGGTTTAATAAAATACGTGCAAGCGGTGCTGGAGGCAGAAGGAGCGGGGGCGCGCAGTCGTCGGGGCTTACGGACGGGCACGAGGGCGGAGCCCCACACCGACAGCGCTTCGCTGCGCCTGCGCCACATACAATATATCGATGACATCCATCGATTTTAAACTCATATAAATTGAACTTATTCACATAATTTCTGGACAATTTATTAACCGTCGTAGTCAAATCTTAAAATTGTCAAGTGATACTTTGCGTAAGGTAATGATGGTTAAAATTAAAGTTTTTTCATTTATTTACCTTTACTAAATCAACAGCTTGTTTGCATTTAATTAAACACAATAGAATAGTTTAATATAAAGCCATTGTACATTTATATTTTATGAAAGTTAATTTTACTTTAACTTTTTAAGTAAATTAATTTAACTTACATTTTAACTTAAATAAAATTTATGTTTGATTTAAGTTTAGTTCTTCGGAAAACGTGATACCTAGTTTAAAAAAAAGATAAAAGGTGCAAAACTTGGAGCGTACCAGACCGGCGGCGGAGCCGGAGGTGGCGGCGGCGGGGCGTCTGGCAGCCACCGGCGTGGGGAGCGCCGCGGGGAGCGATACCGCGTCTGAAAGAACCATATTCTGGGTCTTAATAATAAATTAGCATTTCGCACACACACGTCTTTCGAAATTTGAGCATTTTCTTGGTAACAGATTGAACAAATATCAGATATTCACTTTTCTTAGGTACTTACAATCAATATATACAGCACATTGGCACAATCAAACTGTATGTCATCGGATCTTTAACTTTAGGTTTATAGTTGTTTTATTGTATTCGATATTTTAGTTTAATAAATCCAAGATGGTCGACAAATTAGAATGTAGTTACACATTTTTAACCATAAAGATAAATGCTGACATCTCTGATAAAAAAATAAATAAATAGAGTTAAAAAAAATAATAACATGAGTTATAGGTTGTGAACTCGTGACGCCTATACATTTTGACTTTGTGAAGATATACAAATGAACAGTGCATGGCAATTTATTTTTGTCATGCATTTAGGTTTGAGGTGGCAGAGCATAGAAGGCGCATAAAGCCCTTACAGATATACCAACACCGTTGGACCCAACCTCCCGACTGCGACTAAATTGTAATGTGTGGAGGGCGGTTGGGTTGGTCTGACATAATTATTATTAATATCGATTGGAAGCAGTCGGATCGCCAACAAGCTAACCGAAAGAACCGAAGAAGATTCCTTCCAAACGAATGTAGTATGTCAGTCGCATTCGCAACGCCGTCGACGTAAGACGTTAGTATGAATGACGTAGGAGTTAATACAGAACGCAAAATTATTGTTAAGATAATAGAAAAATATAGGGACTTTCCATGTTTGTGGGACGAAACATCACTTCTCTTTGAATGTAAAACATAACATCAATGTTCCATCGCGTATTACAAAAGCACATTAACATGAACTCTTAATACATAGCATGTTTTAACTAACGTATTTTTTTCTTTCTTTTTGTTACTTTATTATTACAATTTTATGATTTTATACGCAACATTAATTTAAGCTTTCAAAATTTTCTTTAAGTGTTATCCAATATTGTTCTTACGTATTAAGTGAACTTGCATAAACTTGTAATTTGAAATATAATAGATTTGAAATTTAAAAAAAAAAAACACCCATTCAGAGAGTTTAGTAGTGACATGGATCATCCATTAAATAAAATGTCTATTCTTTTCGATTCTTTCTTTTTTCTTTTGACACGCTAATGTAGCTGAAACAAATATTATGGCTTTTGCCTGCTTTGAAAAAGCAGGTAAAAACCGTAATATTTGTCCACCATGACGTCCGCTTACTACTTGAAGCAAACGCAATTAACGGTAGGGTGGTCAACTGTTAATACATGTGTAGCAATGTTGGATTGGTTATGGCGACGGCGGTTCACCTTGAGCGAGTGTCGCGCGCGGGCCCGGGCGGCGCCGCATGTTGCCACGTCCGGCAGCGGCACTATCGACTTCTTCACATTCTTCGACACAAGAATTGAAGAATCTGAAATTATCGTTGCACGCGTCATTGTATTTGATTGTACTATTAACAAATACTTAAACATGCGCCCACGCCCGTAACCCAGAGGAGTATGTAAAGCAACCTTCTTTCGCTTCTTCTACATTCACACATATATCATACATGCTCATCAGATTGGGGCTAATTTATTTTTTTTAGTGTTTGACCCCCTCCCCCGCTCAACAGACGCTGCCAATTACTTTTGCATCATAAATTTGTCATGTGTCTCGCTTCCATTTCCATTCATATGCTCCAACCACCGAAGCCTATACTACCACCCGGGACGGTGTACTCCCGGGTGGAAAGCATAAAAAAACCACCGAAGCCTTTCTCAGTTCTAGTCACAACCTTTAACATAAGAGGCACACTTTTTTTACGATATTTTTAATCTTATCTTTAAAAAAATCAAGCATAACATGGTTCGATAATCGCATCTCCACAGCATTAACTCTACTAGTTATTTTAACTACGGTGATGAGAAGGTACAACAAAAAAAAAGAAAACTACAAATTTTGATGTACTACTATATTATAATATAGTAGTACATCAGTTATTAGTTGAGATATATCTCAACCTAATACAACACGGAGAACTGTTTCACATAAATGAAAACCTAGTCAGTGTGTGTTAACACATATCACACGCCATCTAGTGGAGGTCGGCGAAAACCGCTTTCACACTACGTTATCTCTAACACTAATGTTTGGAGTTATGCGACCGAACAACTCATCGATGATGCTTCTTGTGCATACTTTACTGGAGTGAATTTAGCTAATTTTGTATCAGTACGCGGTCCACCTGCATTAAAACAACACCAAACTTATTATTGTGTACTCAACAACTATTACAGCCAACTCTAATTACTGATTAGTGTTTTTTATTACACCTGAATACCCAGTACGATACGGGACCTTGGTCTCGTGATCGCAGAGCTGAGTCACCTCTTATTGCCATTATCTTGATTGAGTAATGGTTTTTCTTTTGTAGGTAATGTATTTGATGGCAACAGAATGGTTATTTTTTATCAATCTCATCAGCCAGGCGAAGGGCGAGAAGCGAGGGGCGCGCGGCCGCAGCCGACACTAATGATGATCGATAGTAACATTTAATACTCTCCGAACTAATTAATGACCGAGCATCGTTACGGCATAACGTTTACGGCGAATGACAAGCCCTTCTTACATGAGAACGGTTTTTTTTAATAACCTCTCGGGGGTAAGTCCGCTCCGAAGGGAGTTTATTTCGACATTAACTCTAAAATTGGATACAGAAAAAATTCGAGTTATATTTATTATTTACAGGATAATAGAAAAAAAATTGGTACAATTTTAGAATTAAGTTAAAGGTAATTTGATGGTAATGCATTAGGGATACATGGGAACGGTTACCAAAATTGCCATTGCTCACACATTAACTCTTTCGCTACCAGGGCCTCAGGAGACAAATCGCCACCACAGCCCAGACGTTTTATTATTTTAATATTATATCAATTGTCATTAATTTTTGTACGGTACGATCTGGGTCGAACTATTGTCATAAACTGGTAATGAACGCCCGTCACATATTTGTGACGCCGGGCTCTGGTAAGAAAATCGGGTCGTCACATATATGTGACGCTGGTAGCGAAAGGGTTAATAACGGCAGCATACATGCTGGGTAGCGGGGCCACGTCGTGTCCCTGCGTCCCTTCGTACCCAAATATTCTATAGAGATGTGGTGTCGCTCACCCGAGGCTTCCTTGTTCATGGCGAGCGCGAGGCAGTCGCACTGCGGGCAGCATCGCGCACCTGACTTCATCTGCACCGACAGAGGGTAACAATAAGTCACATTTAAAATTAACCACAAAATTTAGAGCCGATGCTCACTCCATTATTTTTAATCGAGCGATCTGATGTAGTAGGTCCAACCTACATAAAACTCATTAAATTGGATCGTGAGAGAAATGTTGTCGTTTAATAAGTACAGAGTAAATGTAGGTACAAAAATTATTTTTATAGTAAAAAAGTTAGTACTCAGTACTTATTGTATACACAATTTTATAAGTAAGATTAATAACTTTTTTGACAATGTGACGTTTAAAAATGACAAGCGTAAACATATCGCCACAAATAAAAGCGCGATAAAACCTAAACGTGATTAAGGTACATATAATATTATGATACTAAATTAGAAACGTTCGTATTGTTCGCAGTTCAGAAGCCGGACAGCTTAGGAATGCATTTTGTATGCCTGATTTAAGCCTCGTCGAGTCTATCGAATCAATACCAAACCAATTAGTAATCGCGTATTTATCATGTTACCGTTAACTTCTTCATGGTCCGCCAAGACGGATTTTTCTAAACTGAGCTAAATTTTAAAAGCAATTAATACACCCTATTTCATAGATGCTGTACGTATCACCCTCACTTGAATGTCAGAGGACTCATATGAGCGTTGACCAAAGTGAATGGTATCAAATTGTGAAAAAGGGTGCATTTACAACGAAAATAATTTTAATATGTTATTCCTGCACGAACATCAAATTGTGAGAAACACTGAATAATCTTTCTAGGCTATCTTGAGCCTATGTTTAAAATAATGTCAAATGAAGCGTTTCATTCGTCTCAACGCTGCGTCGGTATTAGGCAACACTCGGTAAAATATCAGTACTTACACTCAATGGTAAATACCATAATCGCAATTTGAAGCACAATATATGCAATGTACGACATACAGCTCGTTGAAAAGACTGGGGCAGCGGCGAACCGGGCGGCGGGGGGGCGCGGGAATGGCACCCATTGCTGCGGTATGCGCGTGCCTCCGGAAAGCGCAGTCGCATCTCAACGTCCGCCGGCAGCGCAGTCCTGCACGAGCCCGCCACCGTGACCGCCCAATGTCCTGCACACACCTCCGTCTGTCAACGCTCTCTTGCGAGTTAATACCATTTGGATCCCATATTCTATAGCGACGAGGACCCAAATAACTGGTTAGTTTAGAGTACTTCTGAAATCGATAACCACCATTGCTATGCAATATTGTGATTATCTGCAAACCTCTAGTAATAGCTGTGCGAGAAGAAAAAATATGCTCTCGGATGAGAACGTGACATTAATGATGACAACGATAAGCACCTGGCAAGTATTTTACATTTGACAGGTGGTTTGTAGTCGAATTGTACTGCGAGACTCGGTCGCACGTACCTGCTTCGTTAGATTGGCGACGTCGGCGGCGGCGCGCGTGCAACCAGCCCGGCGCCAGTGAGCACAGAAGCTCTCCCGACTCACAGGAGCTGGAACTTGCGGAACCATCCGCTGCGCCACTGCTGCCGCCTCTCGCGTCTGCTACCAACAGTCCAGCTCCACACCGCGGTAGACGCAAGTTTTCCTCCCAACGACCCACCTTCTCCTTTCGTCTGTTCCCCCTTTCCCTACCTTTGTAAAAATGAAACAAAGATCTATTCCAATTATTTAGTAACATTTCTATATTGTGCTGTCTCAGGCACTGAGTAATACCGTATGACAAGTTGTAGCAGTATGTAAAGTTTGCGACGTTAGCGTGCAGTGCTCGCTACTCTACGGAGATTGAGGAAGCTGTGAGGTGGGCGAGCGGCGGCGGGGCGCACGAGCGCACGGTACCTTGTGGCGCGGGCTGCGGCTGCGGCCGGCGCGACTGCGCTCGCCGATTCTGTGAACTTTGCGGAAGAACTTGTTCTTGAACTTTAGGTTGCGGATATTGTTTCGGAATACTTTTTCGCCGAGGCGAAAGTGTTTGCGTGGACATCGTCAAGTGTTTAATAGAATTGGTAGCCACAGATTGATTAGGAGAGGATGATACCACTAGTGCGCTTGTTTGCGTTAATACACTACGATGCGCGGCACAATCAGGCATCGGAGAAGTTCCGGCGCTCCGAGTCTCCTTCTCGTTCTTAAAAGATGGATCCGGGTCAACATGTTCTCGCTCAGCGCAATTCGCAGATCCAATAGAGATTTGACTTAGGCTTAAACCGACTTCTTCTTCAATATGGGTCTGACCTTCGACTAAGGTCGGAGCAGAAGCGCGACGGCAGTGCATATGATCCTCGTTCCCCGTTTCTACGATAACACTGTTTTTTTCTTCTGGGATTATATCGAAAACACGCTTGAAACGAAGAGAGTTCGATCTCGATCGTTGTTCACGGTGCGCCGCAGCAGAACGCTGCGCCGTGGCGCTGTCGGGACGCGTGTCCGCTCGTGTGGTCATGTCATGGGTCTTATTATCCTTGTTGTTTAGGAACCACTGAGATGAATCGGCTGTGCTCTTATTAGTCTTTTGAGAGCCAATTCTTTCAGATACGGGGACGGGTATTCGCGACTTCCTGAGCTTTGCACTCTGGTTGTCATCGGAATTGCACGTGTCGGGGGAACTCGCTGAACTACTAACATATTCTAATATTTCTAGTATTTCAATATATTTTTTCCCATCATGTATTTCAGACTTCTGATAAATTCTTTTTGAATTGCTATCATTACTGGCTAATGATGGATAAGCCTGAAGGGAAAGCTTGCCTCGTATTTGGAATTTTTCTTTCGGATATTTTTTATTCATACCGTCCGAACACGACTGGGATGTATTATTTTTAGATAATTTTTTACTATCATTAATCTGGACGTCTTTCTTCCAGTTCTTTGCTGACAGGGATTCATCTGACTTTGCCGACACCATCAATATGGACTTTTGTTTTATCCTCATACATTTAAACTCATTTTGAACAATTTTTGTAATAACGTCATCAATAAGCGATTTAATGAGAGACATACATTGTCGCTCTATTTCCTTTTTGGATTTGCGGAATTCGCTGACACGCTGCTTCTCCAGCTCTCTGCGGATCTGCTTTACCTTGCCGCGGCGGGCACATTCCATTCGCAGTTCCCGTTTCCTGTGTCTCCTGTACAATCTTTGCTTTATAGTTTCCGGCATATGATCCGCCACTACAACATCCTTCTTTTCGAGATCACATTCACAATTGTCATCTTTTATGGTTATAAAAAAAGCTTCTCCCTTGTCTTTTGAAGTGGTGCTCTCTGTTTGATATTCATTTTCGGGTAACAGATGTAAGATGTCGATAGAGGATCTTACCAGCTCATTCCTCCTGCTAGCAGACTTTCTGAGCAGAAGTGATCGTGGAGAATTGGGATCGTCTAAACTGTCCACGAGACTCGTACATTCAGAACCGAGCGCATCAGGTTCCTCCGAAGATGAAGTGTTTACTTCCATCGAGTCTGTATGAGGAAAGGCAGAAAACCGCGGCACGATCACATCGTCTGCAATATTTACGTCTACATAATAGTTGCCGGCTCCGATGCCGCTTATCACTTCCGAGGCCTCGGAACTAGGCGGCTTTTCGATAGCGTCTGTTGTCGAAAAAGTACCAGATTTGTTGTCGACATAAACATTCGCCTCAGATAAATCTATGCTCGGCATATTTTCTTTAGAATACCGCATCTCTGGTTCTATCAGTTGGTCATCCTGAAACAGTTTTTGTATTTGTTGTAAAACCGCTTTGTTAATATTGTCCGATTGACCGAGGTTGGTGAAACTGTTGTGAGGATATTCCAGGCGCGCAGGGCCGGGCGCGCTGTCGGCAGACGTGTGCTCGGTATCTGCGCTGGCAAATTCATCTCGGATTGCCGGTGACACCTCGCCTGGGTCCGGCTCCGTGCAGTGGTTTTGACGCTCATTGCTGCTGCACAGTTCCTCGTGTCCAAAAATGATTTGATTGTTCGAAGTGGGGCTCAAGTGCACAATGGTATTCACCCCCGTGTTCTGTAATTTGATTTTTATCTCCTTTTCGATTATATTTAACTTTCCATTGACACCGATGGATGCGTTCATGGATTCAAGTTGGCCGGCCAAGGAATTCAAGCTTTCTACTAATATATTGGAAACATACTCGTCGATATTTTCACTTGTGACGTCTTTGATTTGTTTATATTTTTCAGGAGATTTTTGTTCAAGGCGTTTTCGTGTATTGTCAGGATAGGCAACATTTGGGCCCGAAGTGTACATGGTATCCAACGATTCCGATACGACGATTTCGAGTATATCGTACGATGGTGCTTTTACTGTAATTGGACTCATTTGTGTACAGGGTGGAATGTTGTCGTGTTGCTCTAAATTAATAGTTCTTACATCGCTCGAACTAGGCCCTGTCGGTACCGTGTCCCTTGTGGTGCACATGGACGTAGAGAACATGTCGCTTGAATCTGTGAAGGAGTTTCCGTCGTGGCAATCATTTGTGATTTCGGTACCGACGATTGCCGTTGTCTCGTCGCTAGTGATCGCAGGATAGTGGACACAGATGTCCGGAACGTCTCTGTAATTTGACTCCGAAGTGGAACTGAGGAGGGTGTCCGTATCAGTGAACGATGAAATTGCCGCGTCTCCGTGTTTGAAAGAATCGGACAGAATAAGTTCGGAAGAAGGCACGCCGAGGCGGGATAGTGGCGTGGCCGTTTCGAGACGCAGGCCTTTAGGAGAAGTTCGTCCGGAGGCGAAGGCGGAAGAGCTGGGGCGCAGCTCTGAGCGTGAGGCATCTAGCGAGCGGCAGGCGGGTGTGCAGCGACAAGTGCAGGCGCCACGGCCGTGCAGACGGCGCAGCAAAGCCGAACGCCGCACCGCCTCACTGTCGAGACGCCCCGGCGTCGTCGGCCCTGAAGCTCGCCCCACCGTTTCGCTCGGCACGCATGAGCACGTCTCGACGGTTCGATTCGTTTCCTGTGCGCTCGATTGCTCTAAACGATACCTGTAAAAAATTAAAGCCGTCAAGAAGTTGCCTTTTAAGTGCAATTTTTTAGAGCGAATGCACACCTACTTGCGCATGACAGTTTCTGGCGCGGAGTAGCGGCGGCGCAACAGGCCGGGCGAGGCGCCGGGTGGCGCGGGAAGCCTGGCAACATCGCCTCGGCTTACTCGGTGCCACATTTTGTTGTTCTTTGTTTCTTTTTCACACTCTTCGGCGTTATCACAACGTTTTTGTCTGCAATCGAAACACCAGAATAAAAATAAAAAATTTCATATGCATATTGTGTTTTATTTTGGGGCTTTGTAATGATAAGTTATTTACAAAAATCCGTGATTCATATACTACAACGCCAAAATGCGGGGTGCCGGCCATTTCAACACGATTCAAAGATGTAAATAAGTAAGGGGTTCCATCCCATTATGTGATAAGTGACGAGTCTATCGCCATATTGGGCACAAATTCCAAACTCCAGGCTGATATTGAGTAGAAAAACCCAAATATCACATTTGCTCGACCCGAGAATCGAACCTGGGATACCGTACCCGTACCGTACCGAACCCGAGTTGCAACCGAACCGTATATGTAATACGTGATACAACTGCGCCATCGACGCAGTTAATTTGGAAATGTAATGCATGCGAAACAACGATCTTTCGTTGAGGAATTGTTCTCTGAAGTCGCCGCTAGGCAGACGGATTGGGAAGTGTGACAAAAGGGGAAGATGAGCGCGTCGCGCCACTTTAATTTGTAACAGAGCTCCTCTCTTCTTTAAGGCGTAGAATCCAGAACAAAGAAAAAATAGAAGATATAGTTAAAGTGACCGCACGTCTCGATGATTTTTAAAAATGTCGCTCCTTTAAGAAAATATGCATTTATTATTTTAAATATACTTTAAACATTTATTATTAAGTATTATTGTGATTTTTATATTATAAGAGGGCAAACGAGCATAAGGTTCGTCTAAAAGATGATCATGGTCACCCATGAACATCTGCAAAACCAGAGGAACTGCAAATGCGTTGCCGGTCTTTTAAAAGAGTGTACACTTGCTTTTACAGGACCCATCGTATCGATCTAGAAATACCGCTTGGATTAGGTCATTCCAAAGCGCGGCTGTGCGAGGCAAAAAATTTTGCGAAAACGCACGTTTGTGGAATGGCAACTATCAATATAAAAATATATATATATATGATACAAAAACACATAAAACGCATGCAGAAAATAATAAATTAGGCAATGTACCGCGTTAAGTTTTCTGGGTAGTGTTCGATCATTGTTGTTACGTCTCCGCATAATTTAGATTAGAAAAAGCGCAGTTGAACATTATAAAATCTTAAAATCTATATTAAGTGTATACAGTAATATACATATAACTAAATTGTAATTCTCACTTCTATTTGTCGGAACAAAGCAGGCTTTGTATCAATGAAAATGTGGTCACTTGGGATATAGTGGACTGAAGTGGTAATGGAAGTGGCAAGACTTCACAGATCAAGCATCTGCTGCAGGAAAATATTGAAATGCAATGGAATCTTGGCTGAGTGAGATTGAGCAATAACATTAGTCCCAAAATGTTTTTACGGAGGAGAACCGGAACAATTTATTTTGTTTAGTAATTTGTGTCACGCGCCATACATAATTTTAACAAAATATCAAATATAAAATATAAAATTAAAAATCTTCATCTTTAAAACTTTTGTGTTGAAGTTTTTCCAATTTGAGTCAAAGTGACCGAAACAACATGAAATAGATCCGAGGGCACGAGTCGCCGGGCCGGCGAGTCGCGGCGCGGCGCGGCGTATCGATCGTACATGTGTTGGTACATTGTTTTGGTTTATTTAAATAATCGTAAATGTATTTAGCGCTAAGCTAGCTAGGTTTTATCAACACCGATTGGCCGCAACATTTGGATGTAGTCGCGGTTTCCCGGTCGAGGGTTGAGGACGGGGAGTCGTGCGAGTATATTGTGAAGGTCATGGAATGCACACCGTGCAAGACACTGCCCCAGAATTTACAATGCCTATCCAGGTCAGCTGGTTATACTAGTTTACGATTTCACGGTATGGAAATAAAAAAACGTATCGTTGTTTTTTAACATATAAATATCGTCTATTTTTAATGTTTCCAAGTACTGAAAGAGCCAGCTTTGTGATGAACAATTGTAAATGAAATAAGTGTTGTGTGTGGTGAGCTGGTGAGCTGGTGAGTCACAGAGCCGCAGGTCACAGAGAGTGAGCCGGCGACTCACGGCGCCGCGGCCGCGGGCTGAGTCACGCCGTCGGCGCTCGACTTATCGATATAGATATCGCGTTAAGTACTATACTCTAGACTTTATTTTCACAATCACTTGAAAGGAACCTCTAAAATATTTACAGCCCCTTTAAAAATCTAGGTTTTAAAAAGCGTTGCTTAGAAACCCGACTTTGGTGCTATTTTACCGTTACCAATATAACGGTACCGTACGACTCGTTGCGGTGGACACGTATTGCAAATAATGAATTAAAATCCAAAATAATGGCAACAGTGATGTTTGTTGAAACTAAAATCAACTCAAATCGTATCAGCGCTGCACAAAATACAAGCGGCGCTTTAATTACAGTACAAAGTACAAGCCCCCGTCTCGTACGCGCAGCGCGTATTAAAAATACGAAATACTTTCAGGTGGTGCGTATATCAGAAATAAAAAATACAAAATATAGTTGGATATTCCGCATCCATTTGAGTCATTTGATGAAGTCTACACGACAAAAAATGGTTATCTATGTATTATATTTAGTCGCTCAAAAGCGGTTTTGTTTGGTTACCGAAGTCCAGTGTTGGGTGTTAAATAGTATTAAACTTACAAAAAACTCCGTGTGTGGCCTGCGTGCAAAGCCCGCGTGGATGTCGCGCATGCAGGTCTTTGCGTGCATGGTTTGCGTATATAACCTGAGTGCATGGCTCGCGTGCATAGTGCGCGCTGCACTGTCGTATGTGTTGTTGTATTGATAGTCAAACAAAAGAGCATTAGAGCACCCGAGTGTGGCTGGAAATAGACATTCCAGACGCACGGTGACGTGGCCAAGCGGCCGAGCTGCGGGGCGTCTCTCGACGCCGCGGTTATTTCGGTGTAGAGCAGATGAACACGCCTGTACAAGGTAAATTGCCTACTTTTAAGAACCGAAGGCAGCCATACAAGACGGAGTCAAAAGCGGAGGATGTGTTTGGCGGCGTCCTGCTCGTGCAGAAACGGTGTGGCGACATCCACGGTCGTTCTGTGGTGACGGAACCGGCCCGAATAGGAGGAGGCCTGCCTTTGAGACGATCCTACTGCGACGTCGGCGAGTCACTCTCCCTTGTCTCTACGACAGAGGAGAGGAGGGCTGCGGAGGGCGTGCGGATGGTTCCGGCCAGACACCCCCTCTGCAGCCGTATTTGGTCAGCGGCAGAACCAACCATCGGATCCGCCGCTGGGGGCCGGGACTTGCCCCTTCTAGATGGCGGGGTCTCTAGACCCGCCTCCTGGGGGCCTGGGATGTTTCTGGTCCCCAGTGCCCTGTGGAGAGAGGACGCGCTCGGTGTTCTGGCGCGCCTTTTCGGAGGAGTTCGAGCGACGCTTGTCGTCCCACCCGTGAAGAAGCCGCTCGTCGGCCGGCGCTGGAGGAGGTCGCGGTAGTATGCAAAAGCGTTTCCGTGGCCCCCACCTACATATACGAAGGAGGAACACTCTGTCCTATTTCTTTTAAGAAACAACGGTAGGGATGCGTAAATGCATTCCCAGCGTCGTATATATATATATATATATTGCATGTAGATCTAAAATGCATGCATACACTATCGCAGTGTATAAATGAAATATAGACATTGTGTCCGTCGTGGCGAGAGCTACGCCTCTTTTGAATTGAGGCGTGGCTGCACGTCGCTGCATGACATGCTCTTGCGGGCGCTCGGAACTTACACGCCGCCGGCCCACCGGCTCACATTACCCACTTCAGAGAGATAAAGATAAAGAGGCGTAAATGTTTTGTAAACTATACCGAAGCCGTTCGTACCGCGACCGCACGTGGCGAGCGTCGCATGTTCGTACAATAACACAGGCGCGACACAATGCGGTCGGTCGCCGAGCGTCACGGCGCAGCGCTTCCCTGTCAACGTTT
>JAABKM020000010.1:5557672-5574478 GCA_016277805.2 Papilio aristodemus | reverse complement strand
TTGTCTCTACTCACTTAGCGATAAAACACCTAAATAACGATATTGTTTTTCTTTTACGCTTGTAACGCTGAATTTTTTTTTACCATTAGTTTAAATTTAGTTAATTTTTAATAAAGTAATACCTAAAATGAATATATTAGTAGGATTGATCTGCTAGGCCAAGTTTATTAAGAAGTTAAAGGAATACTTCAAGGGCGAAAGTTTTGCGTGAGGCCATCGATCCACACGCTAAGTTCTTAAGCCGCTAAGGAGGTAAGCGAGCTGCGATGAATCACCGCACAGTCCAACCGAATATTGTGAAAAGGTTAAATGTACAATTATAAGTATCAAATGTACCAAGTACGAATTATTCAGATGTTATGGTTTGACTTGGTGTTCTATGTCCTCGCGCGTGAAATAATATTTCAATACTTAATGAATGATTTACTCGAGGATCACGACACGCTCAATTTATACTTTATACAGCAAATCTGATCTCAGCCAGAGGCTCGGCTCTACGCGAGATCTTACAACGTTTTAACAGTGTAAGAGTTTTTTCTTCAAATATACTATAAACTATATTCAAATATTCTAATATTGAAAATACCAGCGATTTTCAATTCATCCGCCATTCTGGGCCTGTGGTCCTCCATTAACGACCACAAAAATCGGTCGGCGGTCATCGGTCCATCTCGTGGACTATCCCGAGCCCCAGCGATCGCTACTCGGCCGGCACTCTCAGACCTTTCGTCCCCATCCATGTCGGCTCTATTGCCGCCTAATGTTAGTCATAGTCATTGTAAATAATTAAAATTCAATTCAGTACTTTTACTTTGCTAAATATTTTTGAAAGTCCAAGGGCACGACGGCCGGTGCGCGTAGTGTTTCGACTTTACGAAAAGTATAATACGCCTGTACCCATAGAGGGCGGCATTCGTTCGCTTAAACATAAGTATTTTTTTTTTCACTTTCATCATTTCATCTTCACTTATATATAATATGTTACTTAGGAGAATACTTACCCCGAACTTAGCCCTCGATACAAATAGTTCTCACAATGTTGTCGCGTTAATATATTTTATTGATTCCGATAGATGGCGCTCTCACAACTTTCAAGTAGTTATATATTGTAGACATCGGTAGTTGGTACTAATGACTTTTGAACAACCCTGAGGTCTCATGTATTAAATAAGTATTATTTCTGTTCCGTATCCCTAATCATTTGTCACACTTGCCTATTTTAAAGTTAATTAATGTTAATGATTAAAGGTGTTTATTTTATAGAGCATTCGTATTCGTATACATACGTTTGAGGGTCGCGTGCAAAGAACGAGTGAGCCTGAGCTTGCGTAGCAACCCTGAGCGCGCCGAGGTGAGCCGTGTGGCGCGGGGGATGGGCGCGGCGGCGGCAGGCGGCGCGGGAAGCGGCGGCAGCACCCGGCGGCCGCGGGGAGGAGTGCGCAGCCCGCTCGCCGGCGGTACGGCTGCCGGCGCGCGATGCACGTGCAACGGCGGCAGGCGTCCGTCCGTCCGTCCGTACCATGACCACATCCCTTCAGGAAACCAAGATCTGCCGCTACGAATATCGAAAGGATATAAAATAAAAAATAGAAAGTGCCCATACCAATAATCCATGAAATGTTATCGCTCTTTTATTCGTAAAATTTGATAAAAATAATTTAACAGATAACATTTACTGCAGCAGAATTACAGATGAACGCATAGAGTTGACGTCACCTCTTGTCAGGCGGAGGATCGGACGTTTGCTGCCAGGAGGGTGTTCAAATTTTTGTTCCTGAAAAGCCGTCCTGATTACATCACCTGAGCGAGTATAATTGTAAACTAAAGGATCGATGTCAAATCAGATTTTAGATACTTAAGTTCTTTAAGAAAAATGCAACATGTTTAATTATACTATGAAGTGTAAGTTACAAATGCAACAGTAAATCCGCCACGGGTCTGACCTACTTACTTAGCAACGAGCACTGCTTGCCTGGTGCCCGGCATTGTTGTGAAACAGACAAGCATGAGAAGCAAATAGGTTGATTGAAATGCCTGCCTTTTCAATTTGCTTCTCAACAAGAACTTTTCGAAACTTTTGACCACGTTTGATCCATTTTTGCAAACAAGTTTTTTTTGTATAAGAATTTTTTGAATACTGTAATTCATATTAAAGTCATCGTTATATCCAGAATCACTTTTAAAACATAAAATAATTTGTAATTATTAATAAAAAAAAGTATGGTAAGTTATTTATTGCACTCTAAAAGGTTACGTTACGTTGCAGATATCTTTGAGGTGGGCGTATCGATCCTTATGTTTAATTTTATATATTTTATTTATTTTGTCTCAAAAAAAACTGGTTTACGTCCCCTCTACTTATGAGTACTATAGGATGCGCTTTATCCTCCGCTTTTATTACTATCTTTATTATTAAATTAGTTTCCTGTATTGTTTTGTTGTGTTATTACACATTATAACACTGTGGTCAAAAAGTTCGTGTAAATTCTTTATTTATTTTTCCAAATCAATTTCAACCCCTTCATAGTAATAATCCCCGTCCGATAAAACGCACTTTTGCCAACGCTTTTTCCAGTCCTGGAAACAGCCGGGATAGTCTTTTTCTGGTATATCTGCTTCGATCCGGTTTGATCTCCTCAATAGTGTCAACATTGGTCTTGTGAATTTGCTGAACAGCCAGAAGTCGTGCGAAGCCAAATCAGATGACTACGGCGGTTGCCAAAAGATATGAGTCGAGTTTTTAGCAAAAAAAAGTCGCGTAGATCCTAAGCAGTATGAAATGGTGCAACAGCGTAATGAAGATAAGAAGAATTGTTCGCTTATAATTCAGACAGTTTCAGACGAATAGCTTCACGCTTTTAGACAGTTCATGTTATAGACAGTCCTAGTCTACCAACCTAAGAAAAGAAGATTACCTGTCTTCCTAATGCCCGGAAGTTTTAAATGACAATTTTATCTTACTTTTTGATCACAGTACAAGTTCAAAGTTGTAAAATATACACTCACGGACATATTTAGAGAAACGCAAAAAAAAGTTGGAATAACGTAAAATATTTTATTATCTCGCACTGACCACCTATGCAGCATTACGTAATTATAAAAAAGAATAATTTGAGTAGAATTTTACTTACGACATTCATTTGTTTCCTTGGTAATCCGGAATTTAGTTGGTCTGTACTGTATCAATTTTTGAGAGTATTGATTATTTTTAACAAATTTAACAATTCTTTTTTAATTTTTGTAAAAAAAGTTGTCATTATTAGGTAAAAACGATTTCATTTGAAGAATCAGAGTACAAATGCCGGATCTTAGCGTGGCCCAGGTATCTAAAGTTGTTGCTTTAATTGAAAAGGTTACACTTATAAAGAAGTGGCGCAAACGTCTCGAGTTTCCAAGTCTGTGATTTATCGTAATGTTAAACGATACCAGGAGGTTGGAGAGTATATCAGACATACAGGACAAGGTCGCAAAACAATAACGACAGAGAGCGACGACAGATTTATTGTTAGCAGTGTCCTCAAAAACCGCACTTTGACATCTTCCGAGGTACATAATAAGCTGCAAGAAGTACGCAATGTCACGGTGAGCACAAAACCGGTCAGAAGAAGACTGAAGGCTGCTGGTAGAGGGGAGTTCTTGCCTGCCAAAGGCGCAAGGCTGACCACAGCTCACCGTGTAGCTCGGTCCCGTTTTGCTCGTTCTTACCTAAATTGAGATGATATCGCTTGGGGTAGAGTACTCTTCACTGATGAGTCCAGATTCTGTCTTAAGCCAGATGACAGAAGGATTAAAGTACGGATGAATGATGATGACCAGGAGAAAGATACGCTCAGTGCAACATTGTTGGTATAGGCCTAATGGTGGAGGGTCAATAATGGTATGGGGCGGCATTTGTTTAGGAGCACGTACGGAGCTACACATTGTAGAAAACGGGACTCTGACTGCGGCAAGATACGTAATGGACATTTTAGAGCATATTGTAATTCCTTTTGCCCCATTCATTGGAGACAATTTTTTTTAATGCATGATAATGCTCGACCTAACACTGGGGCGGTGGTTTCGGACTATCTTATTGAGGTCGGAATCCATGTTTTGCGGTGGCCAGCATGTACTCCTGACCTGAACCCAGTAGAACATGTTTGGGATAAACTGGAAAGACAGATTAAACAGAGGAATCCCGCCCCGGCTAACGTAAAGGATCTCAAAACTACATTGGTTGAAGAATAGGACTTAATGCCACAAAGTTTCATCGACAACTTAAAAAATGGTATGCCCAGACGCACGCAGGCAGTTTTGATAGCAAGAGGAGGCAATACAAATACTGATTGTAGCACCGATTACGAAAAAAGAACGGTCTATATAAAGCAATATTCAATTTTTATTGTGTTTGGTCAAAACGCCTTAAAATAAAGGCACACTTTAATTTGATCGCTCCTACCTTGTTTTTTTTTTTTAAACGTAATTTTTTTCAAATAAAAATGTTAATGCAATTAATTAAAATTACTCAATAATTTATAAAAGGTTTTATTGTACAAAAATAAATGTGTTTTATACGAATTAGTCTACTTTTGTTTGCGTTCCTCTAAATATGTCCATGAGTGTAATTGTTTTTCGTTTTTATCGTTGAAATGTTAAAAAGATGTCAAAGAAAGCAAAACTGTTTAAACTAGTAAATATAGCTTAATTGTTTTTCGAGAAATTTTTAGGACATACATAACTAAAATAATGACTGATAATGTAAATAATAAAAAAAATATTACATTTATCGACAATCGGTTAATAACAGAACTAGTCACATCAGCTTGACATCTGTTAACTAAATCAAGTTATTTCTAAACAAACTATAGAGTACCAAGTAAGCCGCGCCAAGTCGGCCAGGTCGAAGGCGTAGCGAGCGACGGGCGCGGCGGGCGCGGCGGGCGCTGTTTCAGCAGGGCAGGGCTCCGATCGGGCAGCGGCGGGCGGCGCGGGCACGAAGGCGGCTAGGCGCGGCGGCTCCGGAGACAGCACGCCAAACGGGTGCGTGAAGTAGTACAGGCACAGCGGACGCGTCTGTCGGTTGTACCGTGGTAAAGACGACGCTTTACAAAATAAAAAAAAAACTCAGTACGAATACGTGCTCGCATTTCTATGTCCGTACTAGTCGACCATATTACGACACCGGCTTCACGAGATAACGTGAATTTAACGGCTGTCGATTTGCTTAGCCTCGGAGCAGTCGCAGTCGCTGATGTCTTATTGTTGCTGTTTCGAAGAATAACACACACGCACACACCTGTTTGATTTGTAGAATCAAATGCTTGTAAAGAAGCCTCATTTCAAATGCGGCTTATATTCGTAAATAAAACGCTGAAGACGCCTACTTACCTTCATATCTTCGGTGGATGTTGAGGCATCCGACCTGCCGCTGTTCATACTTGACTCCGAAAAACTGCTGGAACTGGAGACGGAGTTTGACTAAAATTAATCCACAAACAAACATTCATAGTGTTCAACTAAATTAATAATAAAGTTTCTAAAGAACAAATAGAGAGGTTTCAATACGATGCCAAGTAATCGAAAGCGCGGAGCGGGTGCATAAGGCGACTGGCGTGCGGCCCGCGCGGCCCCTAGCGGCGCCGCGCGGCGGCAGGCAGCGACGTCTCGGCCGCGACCTAGCACCTCACACCCCGCACCCCGCGCACCTCATCTCTTCACCTGCCGTCGCCGAATCCGAATATTTCCTTAATAAATTAATACTTTCAAGATATTTAAACTTCCTCGGTGGCGCAATAATATTACGTATACGGTACGCCCGGGTACAGTATCCCAGGTTCAATTCACGGGTCGAGCAAATGTGATATTTGGGTTTTTCTACTAAATATCAGCCCGAGTTTGGAATTTATGCCTGATATGGCGATAGGCTCGCCACCTATCACATCATGGGACGGTAAAACATACGGCGAAATATGGGTGCCCTGGTCGCACTTCCGCCTACCCCTTCGGGGAATACAAGTGTGAGGTATGTTTTTTTTAAACACTGAATATTTTTTATTTGTATTTAGACACAAGGGCAAACTCAGACAAAATACATATAGGGAGTATGTTTATCACCGATAACATCTTTATTTTTTTTTGTACATACATTTATTACAGAATTCGATAGTGATCAGAATTAACATCATCGTAATGTTTCTTGGTTTTGCCTTCATCTTGTTTCTAAGATAAAGGATCAAAGGAGTAATGGTGGCCTATGTGATCAGCGACGCCTTCGAACATCTGCAACATCAGAAGAACTGCAAAGGCGTTGCCAGTCTTTCTGGAAGGAGTACGCTCTCTTGTTGAAAGGCATTAAGCAATATTGTTTTGGAATAACCGCTGGCGACATTTCGTTCCACATTGTGGTTGTGCAAGGAAAAAAGTTTACGTGGGAACAGCACTATAGTGGAATGCGAATCACTAAGGCGTTGGGATGGTTGACGGATGGGTCGGAGGTTTGGCGGATCTAACGATGATAAAATTCGGCGGCAAGAATCGTTCCTAACAATTCTTCGGAAAACACCCCATGGTAGGTACGACAAAAAAAATGCAAAGTGACGCAAAGGTAAAAGCTCAGTCGTTAATGATTCGTGTTGCTCGTTGTTGTATCCAATCCAATTGGGAGTGTTCGGTATTGGGGAGCTCCAGCCCAGAGATGCGAACAGTAATCCATATGGGGCCGAACTTGCGCTTTGTACAACTTTGTACGACTGAACCCCCAGACGGTGGGTCGGTAAGAGATATTGCCACACTCTACTGAACACACCGAGCCTTTTTTACGCCAGTTTGGCCTTCTCTTCCAAGTGAGCGCGAACTTAACTCAACGTCACTCGATATGTCAACGCCAAGAATACCAATACTGGCTGATGCCATTAGGGGAATGTTTTCGAAGTTAAGCGGTACGACAAAGGGTTGTTTTTTAGCGGTTAACATTTATCTATTTATTTATTTGTCTTTTTAGGGTTGAACTGGACAAGATTTTTGATCCGAGACGTTTACTCTATTGGATATTGGCAAGAAATTTACGATAGCTCGTAGTTTCAGTTGTTTTTCAATCATGACGGCGACGCTGTTGTTAAGAGTTTTGGTGTTAATGCTGCTGTAGTAAGTTACAGTTCCTGTTCGGTGAAAGATACCAACATCTTTGTGTCTAAATTCACTAATTCAACAAAAGACAGCCAAAAATAAGAAACTGACCTACCTAGGCCATGTCTTACGCCGCTATAAATATGTCCTACACCAACTAATAACGATGGGCAAAATTGAAGGCAAGCCACGCGATCGACGTAGGAAGAAATCCTGAATAGAAACATGAGGGAGTGGACCAACATCGCCAGCGTATAACAGGCAACCTCCAGTAGTAGAGAGACATAAGGAGAGAGGAGAGAAAGAGAGAGAGTCTGTATCCTTGTTACGTTATCGCTGATTTGTCGGAGACCTGAAAACCAGCTACGTAGATAGATAGTGTATAGATGTACTTATTATATAACATTAGAATTACAATACACAATACGATTAATACCGTTCGAATACTTTGGGGGGATACAATAGCGTTTAAACGCATTTTTAATGTACCTGTGGAGTTGGCGTTCTTCCCTTTATAGCATAGTGTTTTGTGGTCCTCGTGGTGGTTTTGTGGTGGTGACCCGGTGGCGAGCTAGCGAGCATGATCTACGAGCCACGAGTGGCGACGCACGCGGCGCGATCAGTCAGCCGTCGCGTGCCGGGCAAGTGGGTTGTGTCGATGATATTCTGCAGTCGCTCGCCGCCCGCGTCCGACCTCGCAACTGCTATCTGAACATCGCAGACGTAATGCGTTAATGTGTCAGTGATTAAGAACTGTTGACTTGTCCATCTCGAGCTAGTTGCAGAGCGCAGCGCTTACGGTCCGATAAGAGCAAATATGTTTACTGCAGTTCGGCTATGCACAGAGACCGGAGACCCCACGTCGCGTTACTTCAAAAGTTCTCTAAGAAAATATTTAAAAATGTCACTCGCAACATTCGCACTCACAGTACAGTCTTGCCTTGCCTGAATAATATTGACAATTAGATCGGGTCCAAGGTGTTGCCTCGAGCGAGTTTCGAGACGGGCTACAGTTTACTCGAGAGCAATTTGATAGTGATGCTACAAAATGTCAGATAAACCTGACCCATGCGCACATAGGTTTACACAATATGTGTGCACACATATTAAATAGGTCTGTGGCCCTACGAGATATACTAAAGATACTCTTATTCTCATGACCTCGTTTACAAGACTCGTAATCAACTTTTGACGACGCGTTTCGACCATGGTGATAAATTTTCTACTAAATGTTTATTTTTACAAGGTTTTTACTTTTACAATTTTGTTTTTTTTTTTTGACATAACAATGCCATATTTGCCTAAGAAATGCCTGGACAAAGATAGGTTTGGCGTACTTTAATTCTAATAGACAAAAATAAAAAACAGTTCGTGAAAATCATATACGTTCCTACCACATTCCTACTTCCATCAAAAATATGAATAGTGACAGCAATGGCTGGGTCTTGCAACCCAGTTGGCTTAATACACGTTAGCGCTCCCTTTTAAAATAAAAAATAAACAATTTTGATTGCATATACAATATTAGTTTATAAAATAACGTGCAATTTACGGTTCCTTAAATGGAATATGCAAATAACGATAAAAGGGCAAGATGCGTGAGTGCGCGTGAGCACTGCGTGCGACATGCACTGCGACGCCGTTGGGACGCAGAGCGCTCGGCTCTCACTTTCGCTCGTTGCGCTTAGTGCGAAAGTTTTATTTGCGCTTTTTACTCGTCCCTATGCGGCATGTTCGCGGCTATTTTTAGGCGACGAGTCGCGTTCACCTTGAGAGGCTGCGGATCCTTCGGATGCATATCTATACACTTCTCGAGGTACCGCTCCGACTGGTAGAGGTTGGCTGTCAGTTTCCCATACCTCTATCGCCTCTCTGTTTCTTCTATAAACACTTAAAAAGTGACAAATATAATTTCAAGTCCAAAATACAGCTGTTAGATAGGAATTGATACATAATATTAATATTGTCAAAAATATGGAACAAGAAATAAATAATAATAAAAGTTATTAGCGACTAAATTAGAAACATTCAGTTATTGGCAAGAACCATTATGTCTGCCTCTTTTGGAGCGTTGGCTCATTATTGCGCAGCACTAAAGCATTTACAAAAGCTAAATATTTTGATTTTATATTGACAAAGAAATGAAGGATAAAAAAAGACGAGGAAGGCCCATTAAATAAATGGAAAAAGGCAAAGGAGACGAGACAAATACTATGTAGGTCTAGTTTGTGACCGCGTGTACGATGTACGAGTATAACATATAATATAGGTTCGTACACGATCGCGTGCCGTGCTCATCTTACGTCGTGAGGAGACTGTCTGCCTGTCTGTACACGTGCGATGTAGTAAAGTCAGAACAGTGTTTGAAAGAACTATAATCCTACCTGACCACGAAACTCCACATTGCTTCTATAAGAGTATTCCCAACAAATAAATGTATTGACATTAGCATGTAATGATTCCTACAGTGTGCCCGTCGGTCGGTGTGGTCAGTATTACTTAAGCCGTATTTACTGAAAATAAGGGAACACCTCAGATTTCTACATAGTTTCTCACAAACACTTTAGGGAAAGGGTGCGACTGATCAGCGATCAGCGCGACACGCGAGCTTGATCCCGTGTCACGCTCACAACACAGCTGAGTCGCGCCTTCTACTTTAATTTATGTCTAATACTGAACTGATGTATTTGCAAGTTTTTGGATAATAATAAAGTTTTTATTTATTTTTTTAACCTTTTAATATTTGTCGTGGTATTAAAGAGCACATTGAAGTGCTGTTACATAAAACCATTAAACAATTTTGATGAGAATTATTTTGTTCAGTGTCAGTATCTTATGTTTTTATTGTTAGTTATCTGTACTTAAAAGCAGGCTTTGCATAAAATGTGTAATTAGGCGTGGGACTTTTTGCCTCCATACCCTGGCCGCTCTTTAATACACGAACTTCTCGGTGTCAGTGACAGTGCAAACATTTGACGTAATGCATCGTTGTGTCAAGAGATGGCGTTGCCGCAGCAGCCGTCCTTATTCGACCACCGTAAGATCAAGTGGAACGTCAAGATTTGGGATCTTCCGGACTACTCTTTCGCCCCGTATGAAAAATATTTAAGCCATAACAAATGTACGTATTCATTTTAACATAACAATTATATTATGGAATTAAAAAGGTTCAACATAACATGGAACAAAGGGGTCGATGTTTGAGATCGAACGATGGACTTTTTCACTATTAAACTATTTTTGAATTCTAAATGAAGTATACATATAATTCCATTTCGATTCAACCGTCTACGATGACTTCTGATAAGTATGAAATAAGACATTCTTATTTGAATGTACATCAAAAAGTATATAAAATAATGAAACAGCTATGTTTATCTACAGTGTTACAATCTTAAAAATATTTCTCATTTGATTTATTTATGTTTTGTTAGTTAGAAAAATCAACAGATTTAACATAATTTATGATTTTACAAATCTTTTTTTTTTCAAAAAAATTTTCTCCCTTCTTTTCGAAAGTTCTTCGCTTTTGAAGATGACATGTAAAAAAAACAAAACTTATTTGTCAAAATAATCGGCAGTCAGTAAACTGCAGTAAACATTATCTCAAGGCTACCTAACTATAAGTTAAAAACTACTAAAAAGGTAAGATATCTTGTATAAATAATTTATTTTTAGAAAAAAAAGGTTTATCAGAAAACCAAGATACAAAATTACATAAGATAAATAACATACTGTCAATAATAAACGGTACGGTACAGGTATGACTAAGTACGGCGGCATTGCTGAGGTCTCGGGTTCGAATCCCGGGTCAAGAAAAATGATGTTAGGCTTTTTAAACTCTATATCAGCCAAGGCTCCGAAAAACTCCTGAGTTTTGGTATTTATGCTCGATGTGGTGTCAGGCTCGCCCTCAGGGAAGGGGGCACTAGTTGCATCGCTACCTGCAATTTCGGGGAGCACAGGTGTTAGGTATGTTGTTGTTTAGCTAATGCTCGGGGAATGCGCGATTTTTATGGTCACCCTATAAAAAAAAGATAAACATCTCAAAGGCGCTCTCTCGCTCGGTTAGGATTTTGGTCACGAGTATTCAATCATGTTAAAATAGAAAAATCAGTTCAATTAGTTAAAATAGAAAAAACTAAATGAAAAATATCAAAATAATATGAGGAAATTGGTCTCTTTTTAAAAATAATACTGTTTGATTTTCTTTGTATAATCTGTGGTTTCTATTAAACGGATTCATTAAACGTTTAAACGTCAGTGCGTCACTAGAGCGATACCCGCCCGCGCGTCGTTACCCCTTCTGTCCTCTTTTGTAAAGTTGTTTGCAGTTTCACTGCCGTCCAAAATAATGCCTTAACTTTTATAAAATATATCATTTATATTTACTTATTTATAGTTAAAGTGCTAAAAATTAGAGTAGATAATATCTGGTGTACTGTACGCTGTTTACTTTTTACTTAGAAAAGTTTGAAAAAGTTTGTGAAAAGTTTTAAAAGTGGTGTGTTCGTGTGTTGTCATGTTTCAGAAAGTTCGTATCATCACAAAAACTTGATTGTAAACGGGTCGTCTTAAGGAATTAAGGAGATACCACTTTTGTAAAATGGAGACAAGCACTGTGGGTAAGTTTAGTGGCCTAGGGCGGGCGAGGCGAGCGCGGCCGAGGGCCTCGTCCGCACGTTACTTAACAAGTTAGACCTTGAGACTATAATTTGAGATGTGATGCAATGAAGTAATGCAGAATGACATTTTTAACTTGAAATTTTATAATATACGGCTGCGATTTTAGTTTTTTGTCGATTTTATCTTATCATTGAGTGTGCACACAAAGCTTGATAAAGGTGTAGACATTCCTCTACCATCTCATGGATTATCCTATTAGTTACAGATTTTGTATTTTCTTTTGTTAAATTATTGAAGACTCGCAGTTTATGAAATGTTTGTTATTTTGTAATATATATATTTGTAACAAGTGATTTTATGGAAGAGTTGACTTTATAGATGTTCTTGAAGCTGCATTGAAGTGTGCAAACATTGAGACTATATATACGCCACACACTCTACACACCGGCCAGAATGCTTGTCATGCACCAGTTGTGTTGTGCTGAAGAAAGTTGTATCAAACAAAACATTGCACATGCGCACCTCCGAGTAGATCAAGTTGTTCATAGTGATCTTAGGCTGCAATCTATTTAAACCAACATAGTACTACACATACAACAACAGTACTAATAATAATAATATATTATTACAAGTTAACACAATTGCCAAAAATTCTTAACAAAAAGCCATGAAGGTCTTATGTTGTATTGTGGTTGTGGAATGCCAACTATCAAGATGGGGCATCTCTTTGTAATGCTCAAGAGTTGAGCCAATCTGTAAGCGCTCCATTGTTGACAATTCGAAATTTTCTATTTGTCAATTATTCCATTTTTTTTTGGAAAAAGTTTATGTTTATATAATAAAATTGTGTTAAGCAGATACGATAGAATTTTCTTCAAAATGCTGAGGGCTGAAGTGGGTTCAATTGCATATTATTTACTGTGGGTTCTTTCAATATATGTTGGAGACATGGCATAGTGCCAAAAGAATGGTGTTAACCTATCATTGTCTCTCTATAAGAAGGAACAGGCTCACAATAGGATTGTAGAATTTATCTAGAACTCGGCTTTCTCAGTATTGTGGGAAAACTACCAAACAGATCAAATTTGGTCAATTATCAGTAACTTCTAGAATCCGATTTTTATTTATTATTATTAAAATTAATTTACAATTTTTGAACCTTCCATCCCCATATATTATTAAATATGTATTTTCAATAAGTCCTATTGCTGTGTCAGTTACTCAAGAAGAGAAGCAACGAGAGAAAGACACAAATGACATACATTTAAATAAGCTGATAAGATAAGGGTCACCAGTCAATTTTCAACAGCATTATTTGTGCACTGCTCACGGCAATCTCTCATTGCGATGATGTCATCACACTAATACCTACCAGTTTGAGCTCCACAGCTTAGAGTGTGTGAGTCATCTTCTATCATTAACATAATTAGGCCTCATTCTATGATGACAAACAATCAAAGTTACAAGTTGTGTATTATTGTTCTGTACTAATATTATGAAGTATATATTTTGTTTTCTTCTATGTTCTATGCTGCTGCTAATCTGCAGTGGTACCAAATGGAAAAAATGTTCTTTTTAAATTTAACATTCAACTAGTACGAGAAGTTTTCACCTACTTAATATCACGCTACGAGCCTTAGAAGCTGAGCAGATAGGAGAATTCTGTATTTTGTGAAGGTGGCTAAAAGATGTTGTTTTCGACACGATGAGGATATTAAATGCAAGAGGTGCTATATTTAATTATAAATTGTTGCCTTTTGTAAAGTTTAAAGAAGAAGTTGATGTTTCATGTGTGACTTCACATAGCGCCGTCTCAAAAAAAACATTTTATTTACGTAGTTTGATGTAATGAAAAGAGTTACTATATTGTTTTGTAGAAATGATGTTTTTACAGTATAAATGTATATTTCTTCAACGCACACAACATTATATGGCAGCAGAATTAATTCATGACAGACCTGATGAAGCCTACCCTTCATCATGTCAGCTTTCGTTTAAGTTAAATTGCATGGTGACTGTGAGTGAAACAGCGAGGCTCGGGCGCGAGTCGGCTCAGTGTACTGTACTGTATTTCCACTTATTCACAACCTGTTCATAACTGATACCTATGGTGCTACTGGCTAAAATGTGTACACCAATAAGAATGTGTAATTTGTCGACTGTTCGGGATAAAAGACAATTATGAAGTAGGGCTTAGAGTGAGTGAATTTTTATCTCTCTTGCACGACAGCTGCGGACCGCGAGGTAGGCCTGCTGGGTCACATCGTACTTGTAACGAGATGGTGATTATGATGAACGTGCAGCTTGTCCCGCAACTTACATTCACACACAATATACACCAGCACATACACATGCCATGCATACAAGGCATTGAAGGAGACGCAACGAGCCGACTAGAGACTAGTTGTACATTGTCAAGCTAGACCGCTAGAATCCTATAATACAGTGGTCGGCATTTTTAAAAGTAGAATAGCATTTGTGCATCCCAAGTATAATTGTTGTCGATGTTGCAGATGAGCGGGAGGACGTGCAGAAGAAGACTTTTGCCAAATGGATCAACTCGCAGCTGGTCAAGGTGCGTGCGAACTAATGTCAGAATCATTTTGTGAGCCCTGGATAACATTAGCTGCATTCTACGGATCGCCTAGAACGTAGTGGTGTGACACAGAAGAGGCCTATGTCCAGCAGTAGATCAATACGGCTTGACACGAGGATGGTAATGCTAATGATGATGTTGACGGATTGCCTCGTACCATATTTTAAACATAAAATTATATTTAATAATCCTATAGTCAAATAGACAGCTAGTGACGGCGAATGCACACGCGCGAGCTGCTCAGTGCGTGCGGTACACGATACTTCAAATTGATCACAATGAAAACTTCATAAAGTAGTAATAGTGTGTTTAGATATTTCTAAATACAAAACTCGATTTTATTTTCGATTTTTTTTTTCGGGGTAACTTTAAACGAATGTTGCGTGGCGGTGCAGAACAACAAGCCGCTGGTGCAGGACCTGTTCCAGGAGCTGCGCGACGGCGAGGTGCTGCTGTCACTGCTGGAGATCCTCACGGCGCAGCAATATGTGAGCCCTCTCCTCTACCCTCCCCTCTCACTACACAGTACTCATAACACGACACACTCCTCTAATTATTATGTTCCCCTCATCTGTATACACAACTAGAAAACGTAAGTGTTAGCAAATTGTGTTGATATTTTACTCGAGTTCTTTTAACGATTACCTGCATTTGGGGCGTTGGTTCCGCACAAACCATCTATACTGTAATTATAAAAATACACAGTATAAATAGTTTGCTGGCTTGCTTACTTTCATCATCCAATGCCACGTTTGGTTCTCGAGTGCGGCCCCGCGCTGCCTGACGGCTGTGCAGTGTGACCGCATCCCGCACCTTTACATTGAATTTGTGCAATCGTATCTAACTAATAAAACGAAACACAAAATTGTACATTCCGCATTACACGGCTGTACTCCACGACTTCCCCGCCGCCCGGTCGCGGGCTGAGAACGTAACCGGCTCCTAATGTTATCTGTTGTATGAATGTTGTTCGATAGTACTCTGTGATACGCTTTGTGTCGTAAGTTAGAGGAAGTTGATCGTATGAACCAGTGCCATAGACGTGTTGTTGTAATGTTTTGGCGCGTGCGTGTTGCAGAAGCGCGAACGCGGGTGCATGCGTGTGCACCAGCTGAACAACGTGAACGCGGCTCTGCGCGCGCTGGCGACGGCCGGTGTGCGCCTCGTCAACATCAGCGGCGCAGACATTGTCGATGGCAACCCTAAGCTCATTCTGGGTGCGCACCCTCCTACTGGACGCTAAATAATTTCATTCATTTTCTTAATTACTCAGTAGTACTCATATTGCGTCAGTTTTTACTTTTTTTGCAATAGTGTTAAATACATTAAAAGGTACATTGACAGTTTAGTTAGGGATAAGATTAGACAAGCGGGTGGATGAGCAATGAGCCGCCCAAAGGTAAGCGATCAGACCAGAGGAAGTACAGATGCGTTACCGGCTCTTAGGACGTAGTACGCCCTATATATTATTATTATTATTTGAGAAGAAAATGAAAAAAGATAGCAAAGGAATGAAAATATTAGTTGGCACTCAATACCGGGATAAGATTTAATTTGAGAGCTTTTCAAACCTTTACAACAGAATTGAGAAGGTCGACATAAAGTTCTTCAATTATTTCAGAATGTAAATAGCTACCATTCGACGACCTGTTGGCGTACCTGCCTCGCTGTTTGATGTCGTCTAGAGGCTTGTCGGCCGCTACACCCGACACACGACACACGCACGCACACCGAAAAGTGTGATCATGTTGTGGTACCAATCAGTTATAGGAGCGCGTGTTGCTGTTGCAGGCTTGGTGTGGAGCATCATTCTGCACTGGCAGGTGCACTGCCACCTGCGCGAGTTGATGCCAGACGTGCAGCAAAGCAACCTGGAGAAGACGCTGCTGGCCTGGTGCCGCACACACACGCAGGTTGCGCTCTACATTACGATAACACGACGACACGGCGACGTGTCTACTTTCCTGGGATGTATTTTTACTTAATTTCTAAGACCGAGTCAAAGTGTTATTATTTCTTGCGCGTTTACCGAAGCTTTGAAACTTACGAAAAGAACTTGTATATTCACAGTTAATAGTTAGTATCGCGACGAATTGCAGAACTACGCGGGCGTGGACATCCGCAACTTCACGACGTCGTGGAGCGACGGGCTGGCGCTGAACGCGCTGCTGCACCGCTGGCGGCCGCAGCTGTTCGACTACGCGGCCGTGCTGCGCGCCGAGCCCCGCGACCGCCTGGAGCACGCCTTCCGCCTCGCGCACCACCACCTCGGCATCGCGCGCCTGCTCGACCCCGAGGGTGAGCCGCTCTCTCCCATTACATTCCACCGCAAACTTAAACTTAATACATGAATTAACAGTTGGTGCGTTGTCGCAGATGTCAACACGGAGCGCCCCGACAAGAAGTCCATCATGATGTACGTGATGTGCCTGTTCCAGTCGCTGCCGCACTCGCGCGACGACATGCGCGACGACATGCGC
>JAABKM020000010.1:5538056-5557572 GCA_016277805.2 Papilio aristodemus | reverse complement strand
CCGAGTCGCACGCGCCGGAGGTAGGGCCTACCCCCTTGGTACTGACTTCTCTTGCGTCTTACGTCGTCCGTCGTGACGCTGCCGGTAGCGCATAGCTTTAGCGATAGGAAGAACGGTCGAGCTCCTTCAAATGTTCGTGCTCGACTCAATCCAAGGCTCGGGGCGGACGGCGAGTCGTCGAGACTTAAGTCTACATTCATTTGGTCGTCATTTGGTCGGATGAGACAATTAAATCTGACCTCGAGCTAATTGCTCGAAATTGGATGCGCGGATAGCGGCTCCACACTATCGCTGTGAGTAAAACGTCTAACGGTTGTTGTTCCATGAGAAGACCCCGGCGTCGCGGCCGCTGTCCTCGGCGACGACGACGTCGGAGCTGGGTGGGTACGGCGCGGCGCTGGAGGAGGCGCTGGCCTGGCTGCTCGAGGCGGAGGAGCGGCTAGCGGCGCGCCCGCTGCCACCGCACGCCGACCTCGCCCTGTTGAAGGAACACTTTCACGCCCACGAGGTGACCTCGTCGCACTCAATACTTTTTTATGGAACAAATCTGTGTCAGACTGACCTTGATTGCTCATCATGCAATTTCAAGCCGAATTCTAACATACATATATAAAGTGAGACATCGCTTAAAGAGCACCCCTATCATATCGGCACGCGTCAGCTTCATCTTCCTGTTCCCCTGCGTCCACTTCCGTGTATTAAATACGGTTTAACTTAATAAAAATTCTCCAATTTAACTAATTCATTATTAGCCATCACTTTTAGTACATTTTTCGTATGACGCAATAATGTCATAGACTATACATGCCGCTCAAAGCATAGACAATAACACCATAGATAAAAGTCACACAGACAACAGACAATCAACTGGTCCAACACGTGCTCATATAAATTGCATTACTGATGTAATGCAACAAATTAAGATATTATCTTGTGTTAACTGTATGAAAGTCAGAAGGAGATGTTAGATGCCGAGATAGCGTCTGAAGTGTCGGTATGTCGGCAGCGCTTCCTGCTGGAGCTGTCGGAGCAGCAGTGCCGCGTGGGCGGCGTGCTGGAGGAGGGCGCGCGGCTGCTGCGGGACGCCGCGCTCTCCCGCGACGAGGCCAACGAGGTCAGCGCCTCATACCGCCATACACAAGCACTCGCAAACAAGAACAAAAAACATACTACAGGACAAGGAGCTGCATATTTATATTATCACATCAAGGGATTCTTTATCAATCTTTTTGTAGGAAAAAGTGACGGAAGGAAGCAAACGACAACAAGAATGTAACCATAGGTTACCGTATCCAATATTACGTTTCTAGCATAAAATCAGATCGGCGAAAAGGGAAATGAATGAGTGGTGTAATGGTGTAGGAGTCTGTGCAGGTGCGGCTGCAGATGCGGTTGCTGAACGAGCGCTGGGAGCAGCTACGGCTGGCAGCCATGCAGCGCCAGGGCGCCGTGCACGCCGCGCTCATGCGCGCACAGCAGCAGCACCTGCAGCGCTTCCGGTACGCCGTCGCCTGCCCGCTTGCTCTTTGTGCTGCATCAGGCCACTAGTTTTAAGTTGGCAATAATCGTACAGGCAGTGGCTGACGGAGACGGAGGACCGCATGTCGCGCATGGAGGCGGAGGGCGAGGGCGAGGGCGAGGCGGCGGACGGCGAGGCGGCGCTGCGGGCCGCGCGCGACCTGCACGCCGACCTGCGCCGCCAGCAGCCGCTCGTCGACGCGCTCGCCGACTGCGTGGTGGTGGTCGACGACGACGGACACGACGACGGTGAGCTTCAAATGCCGTCTCATATCTCTTATTAAATCTCACTCTTATATCGGCTTCAATAGTTCTACCATCGTTAAGTTGTTTGGTCCGAACCAAAAAAACGTAGCGTTGCCATGCGTGCATACCCCACCACCAGCAATGGCCCCACTACGCTCAGGTCACACGACATACGGCCGAGGCGCGGGAGAGCGCGCGCGGTCTGGCCGTTGTTCGGCTGCGCGCGCACTGCTCTGGACTCCCTACCAGTTATTTCGTCCATTCCTCGTTTTCACCGTCGGGCATCCACTCCAGCCGCAAGTCTCGCCTGTACCTCCTTTGATACCACCTAAGCGCGAACTTCCGTAGTTTGGCAAAGATCGCCTCCTCGCCTACTAGGTCCGGGTAACAGATCAGATGTCATTATAAGTGTGTGTTGTGCGCAGCGGGCGTGGCTGAGATCGAGGACCAGTTGCGAGCGTTGGGCGAGCGCTGGTCGCACGCGTGTCAGTGGACGCTTGCGCGGCTGGCGCGACTGGCGCGCGGGGCCCGCCGTGGAGCGCGCCGGCAGCAGCTGCAGCGCCGCCGCCCCGCCGCCGACCGCCTCGAGGACACGCTCAAGCAGGTAACACTGCACTTCTCTCTGTATTAAATGTAACTTGGACGTGCCGCTCTTAATGTTCTATTAGACAAAATTGATTTAAGAGAAAAAAAAGTGGGCTTAAAGTTGATGCTTCTCTTTCTGTCTGATGCTTGACAAAGACAAGTCATCCGGAAAATGATATTTGAAAATGATTAGTAGGAAGTTAATAAAAAACAAGATCTGATAAATAGCGTTCAAAATATCGCAAAATAAAACCCTGCGGCTCGCGCTGCGGTGACGACAAAAATATGACATTTTGTTTATACTTATACCATTATATGTTGTCTTGAGTATTTCAGCAGTCGGCGCGCGGTTAGTGTGCCGTGACATCGGCAGACTTCATAAATCAATTAATGTAAAAACAATAAAAGCTAGATAACTGTTAGTTGGCACGTTTAACAAATGTATCAAGGACGGGTTGTCATCCTCCGCACCGGAGCTACGACGACTCAGTGTAGACAAGTAACTGATGCCCGTAACAGATGGAAGCGAACCCGGTGAGCGAGATCGGCGAGGTGCTGGTCAGGATCCGGGAGCTGCAGCGCGTCAAACACGCCGTGCGGCTGGAGCGGCGCGCCGTGGCCCGCATTCTACAGGACGCCGCGCCGGAGCCCGCCGAGCCGGAGCGCGAGCCCGAGCGCGAGCCCGAGCCGGCGCTGGCCGAGGAGGCGGAGGCCTTGCTCGACCGCTTGGACGCGCTTCTGCTCATATTGGACGTGCAAGCCTCGCGGGTCAGTAGCTCATCGCTCACCACTCACCACTCACCACTCACCCCTTCGAGGAATACAGGCGCGAAGTAATCAGCAAGTTCCCGTACAATGGCACGAGGATGTTCATTTTTTAGAAGTTTTTTGTTATTAATAGATACGGGAATTGGGTTTCGAGTTTGATATCGACACGACCGAGGAGACGAGCGAGTCACCGACGCAGATGGACGCGGACACCGGCACCGTGACCACCACGATGCGCCTGGAGACGGGCGCGGGAGGCGCGGGAGGCGCGGCCGATGACGTGCAAACGGCCAGCAAGAAGCCGCGGCTGGAGGAGGGCGCGCGCGACTTCCAGGCCGGCTACCGCGCCTTCGATACCTGGGCGGACGACACGCTGCGGCAGCTGCAGACCGTGAGTATTGTGATACAGTTTCAGCGAGTGGTTCACATCGAGAACAGTGGGTGAGATTGCTTTAAAAATGTAAACTTTGATTATAGTGCTGGTGCGAGGTGGAGGGGAGCGCGGCGGTGGCGGAGGAGCAGTGCGAGGCGGCGCGTGCGCTGTGCGAACGGACGCGCCGGCAGTCCGAGGAGCGTCGGCAGGAGCTGGCGCATGTGCAGGAGATCCAGCGCCGCCTGGCCGCCGAGCCCGCGCTGCACGGTACCACGCCACGTTACACGCTCCTGCAGCGTCCGTCAGACAGATCGTTTATAATGATCAACAACTAAAGTACACAACCGCATACAATGGAGTGCGGTTGGAGCCGTCAATGACGGCGCGCTTGCCGATCGGCTCGATACTTTGGCTCTGCCGAGAGACGTCTCGACTCTTTGCTTTTGTATTTACCACACGGGCTTCCTCTATCAGTATGACAGAGCGATAAATACCATCCACACCATCTGGATGGTTGGTGTTTCACACAATTGTGCGGTTTTCACGGAATTCTCCTCCTCGCACGGCCGCGTCGTGGAATCACTTGAGCTCATTGCTATTTCCAAACCATTATAACATAGTTTCCTTCAAGTCGGTTTACCCTCCTAATAATATAAAAAAACACAGTTTACATTTGCGTTTTGACTGGACCTGGACATTTTCATCTATTCATCATCATCATCATACATATAAAAATCAATAGCTGTTCTCCAGTTTCGTTGAACAGCTGGACTGATTTGGCTGATTTTGACTTTGAATCATTTTTCGAAGTCCAGGGAGGGTTTAAAATATGAGTAAAATAAAATGCTTGGACTACAGTCAAAACAACAATTTCGTTTTCCCTTAGATCAACATTTGATGTTCGTTCCGTTGTTCAGAAACAAATTAAATTTAAAAGCATTTTTTTTATAACGAATTCTTTTTTTTCCCGGGTAATTAAAGCACATTTTTTAAAAGTTGAAACATTCTGCAATTATCATTGAGCTGTTTTATTTTTTAATTCTGAGGCGGTACGCAGCCGGTCGGGTCAGCTCGTATTCTATATAAACACATACATCGGAATCTCGCACAAGACGCGGTCGTGACGTCTTGGAAGTCTCACATTTCTTGCCCAATTGCCTCATCCAATATTTATCGTCCACTTTTAACGTTCACGAGTAACATAACTGTACTTACAGGCTGATCGGGGCTTGATAAGTGGTAACAGATGTTGCTTAAGTATGCGTGCAGGAACTTAAATACTCACCAGGCATGCTGTGTGTGATAACTTCTGGGGACGTACTTACAGTTAGCGATGTGTTGTAGATGAAGCGCAGCGCCACGCCCAGAGCATCTCGGAGCTGCAGCGCCGCTGGGAGGACGTGCAGCGGCAGGTGACCCGGCTGCAGACCGCGCTTGACCTGCTGGAAGAGAAGCGCAAGTTCGCCGACGGCGTGGCGGGGCTGCGCGCGCAGCTGAAGGAGGCGTGCGACTGGCGGCGGCGTGTGCTGGCCGACCGGCCCTCCAACAATCAGCTCATACATCTGCGCAACAAGGTGCGCACGCTGAGGCAGCTCGAGAAGCGCCTCAAAGAGCTCAACGCGCACTCCATCATACTGCTGACGAAGGCACTACCGCAGAGGCACAAAGACGACGTCGAAAACGATACGAAACGAATCAATGAAGAGTACGAGGAGATCCTTGCGCACTTCCTCGAGAAGGAAGTCGAGATCAAGTTGGCCGTCAACCAGAAGACGCAGGAGAGGCACGAGGAAGAGTTCAGGGCGCTGCAGGACCGGATCGCGGACATGGAGACACAAATCCTCGCCGAGCACGCCGTCATCTCCACGCGGGAGGAGATGGACGGCAAGATTATACATTTGAAACAGTTGCAGACGCGTTTCGAAGAGTTACAATCCACGTACGAAACAGTCGTACGGGAGAGACGGGAAAAGTACGACACGGGCAGCGTGCCCGACCTGAACCTCAGGAGTAGTGTGGAGAACTTGATCACCAAGGTCGGCGACTGCAAAACTATTTTACAGCAGAAGATAGAGAAATTGGAGAAAGGTAAAATTGTCTATGGAACCCTTCATTTTGTTTCTTATGATTTTTTATCGCTTAAGGAGTACGCTTCGTTCTTTAAGAAACCCGGACTTCGGCCCAGAGCTCGGCAGTCGTCGGTACAAGTGATAACTATATAACACACCAACATATTAACTTTCACCTCATATTGCTTTTGTAAGATGATCGTGTTTTCTATATTAAAGTATGGTATGCCATGAGGTTTGTGTGCGGTGGAGTGTGGTTCGTTCAGTTGTGTTGATGGTAGTTGTCAGGTTGTTGCGTGTTGTGCAGGCTCGCAGACGGTGTCGCGGCTGGAGGCGGCGAGCGGCGCGGCGGGCGCGCGGCTGGCGGCGGCGGAGCGGCTGCTCGCACAGGCCTCGGCCGCGCTGCCCGGCGACCTGCCCGCGCTGCAGGACTTGCTCCACACAGCACAGGTAACGCGTATCACTCTTGCTATACGCTATCGCTTTTACATTATCTTCTTGAGGATTTCTTCTTATATTTTACATCGATACCCACTTCTTAGAATAGTCAAAGGCTTTTTTACGAGCGCTTTTTTTTGTGTCCTTCGTCCTACTCGGTGACAATGCTTCTGAACTACTTATGATTGCTGCATCCTGACTGTATACCGACTGTTACCGACGAGCCTTAGGCGTCGCGTGATCCCGCGCTATGCTGCAATGAAAGCTCACGATTCGATCGTATGTTTCAAATACAATAATGGAAAATATAGTGTCAGTTGTTGTGTAAATGAAAACGGTAACAGCTTAAACTAAAAACGGTGGTATGACCGTGCCAGGAGGTGGAGTCGGGCGTCGAGGAGGTGGAGCTCGCGGTGGCGGAGGCGGAGCAGTTGGTGCGCGAGGTATCGGCCGAGGTGGGGTCGGGCGGCGCGCTGGCCGAGCTGCTGCGCGAGGCGCGCGCGCTGCGGCCGCGGGCGGACTCGCTTCGCCGCGACCTGCCCGCCGCGCTGGCTCACCTGCGCGACGCGCACCAGCGCACGGAGCGCGTCTTTCAAGGCATCGACGATGTACGTTACCTCGGTTTTGTTTCGTCTTGAGCGATCAGCATAATTTTAGAAGCAGTTTTCATTTAATAGCTCGGGTTTAGCCGTCGTCAAGGACGTTTCTACCGAAACAATATCACTAATAATATTTGAAGTATTGAGAGTAAATGAGGCTTGCAGCTGGAGCGGTTCTTGCACGAGCTGGAGCGTGCGATGCCGAGCGAGGCGGAGTGCGCGATCCGGGACTCGGCCGAGCTGTACCGCATGAAGACGCGCTTCCAGACGCTCAAGGAGCAATGCGACGAGCGAACGACGCAGTTCCGGAGCCTCAACGAGGAAGGTACTGTTCTTCAGTACAATATTTGCTATATTTAAATATTTCGTTTTTTGTTCCACGATTAATCGCTTTCTTACAAAAATAATAACAAGAAACTTGTGTGCGTGCAGGTAACGACATAATGCTGTCTGCGGAGGAGCGCGCAGCCGCGCTCGCGCGCCGTCTGACGCAGCTGTGCGCGCTGTGGTCGCGCGCGACGCACGCCGTCTACGAGCGCTACAAGTGTGTGCCGTATATGTAACCGACGCTTTAATTTTTATACTAAATTTTGAATGGCCATAATTATACAGCGCTAAATATAAAGTAACTTAATTTAATATACAAATGTTCATTTGAATTAATTAACTAAACGCCCGACTAACCAAGATATTTTTAATTGTTTCGTAAATAAATTTTCGTTAAATTCACTCCATCGATCGGTTTGTTGTACTTGCAAGCACTAACCCCTAGTACCGAGGGTGCACCGGCCGCAATGCGGTGGACGTGAGTGTCGATGGATGACGAGGTGGTGTGGTGTGGGCAGGGTGCTGGCGGAAGCTTGGCACGAGTCGGGCGAGCTGCGCGCCTGGCTGGCGCAGCAGTCGGCCTGGCTGGATGGTCTGCAGCGCCGCCTGCAGCGCCGCCGGCAGGACGCGGGCGACGCGCGACCCGAGCGCCCCGACGCCGAGGACATCTCCGACCAATTATACGTCAGTCCGTTTGCATTCACTTCACTGGAACCAGTTGTGAGACCATAACAACAACAAACTCGTTTCTCCTAACTTAATTGACACAATGAAAAAAATGTAATTTGAATTTGCAAATTATTGAACTATTCGCCGCAGGACGTTCGCGCGCGGCTCTAATCGCTTAATCGTTCATCTATATTTCGTAGCCCGCTTTGCCGTACTTTATCGTTATTGGGAAACTGGCAGTTATTTGTTAGTAAAGATGAGAGTGTGCGGCGCAGGATCTGGAGAACTACGTGCAGAACCATAGCGACGAGCGGCTGGCGCGCATCCAGGACATCGGGCGGCAGCTGGTGGATGCGCACATCATGCCCGACTGGATCCGTGCCGAGGTCGACGCCGTCACGTCGCGCTGGCACGCGCTGCGCGACCAGGTATGTCCTAGGAGGCGCATCGGTAGGAGCGTCGGAACGATCGAGTAAAAACTTCGTTTCATTTCATCAATCTTGTTTCTCGTTCATCTGGAGAAATGGAAGCGATGTACGAGGTTAATTGCGATAAATATGAAACATTGTGTATGAATTGAGAACGTGTTGCGTGTAAGGCGCTGGAGCGCAGCCGCGAGCTGGAGGACGAGGCTCGCGAGGCGGCGCAGTGCGAGGTGCAACTGGAGCAGCTGCAACAATGGGTGTCGGGCGCGCGGGCCCGGCTGGCGACGCGCGACCCGGCGCTGCGGCGCGACCTGCCGCTGCGGCGCGCCGCACTGCTCGCCCTCCGCCAGCGCGCCGCCGGCCAGCGCCTGCACCACCAGCTACACGACCTACAGGTAGCTTATCGCACTCGCTAATGGCTTACGTTGACAAATCGCTCACTAAACAAAAGATCAATAATACATTTTTTTTAATCCATCATTTTCTATGTAGTGAAAATTAAAGTTATTAATATTCCTTGCTTTATTGTTACTTTATAAGTGATTTTTTTAATTTAAGTATATGGTTTTTTCTTTCTTAAATTGTTACTTAGCATCGCTGGCATTGTGCATTGCAAAGAGGTTATAAATTTGGTAGACTAAATTAAACTTCGGCTGATTGTTTTTGTTGTTATTGTGAGAAGGGACTGGCTGAAAGCCATCGCAAGCATGACTTGTGATCATCTTTACATAAGCTGATCTGGCTACCTTTTGCCGCAATTTTTCATTTGTGTTATTTTTTTTTAATAAGTGATATCTTTCTGTAATATTTATATAATAGTGTCTTGTAGGAAAAACTGGATGAAATCGAGGAAGAGTTGACGGCGGGAGGCGCGGAGGAGGCGGAAGTCGGTTCGAGCGAGGCAAGCGATGGCGCGAAGCGGTTGGAGGTGCGGCTGCAGCGCGCGGCGGGCGTGTTGCAGGACGTGCAGCGCGCGGCCGCCGAGCTGCCGCCCGCCGCGCCCGCTCCGCCTGACCCCGACGCCGTGCGCGCACAGCTGCGCCGTTGCCTGGTCAGTACCAGCCGTACGTCTGCGCTGACGAGGTCGCGAAGACCTCATGACGATAGCAGACATTCGTTGGATGCGGAAAACGGAGGATCTAATTCTATTAGAAGACATTGGACCGACACAGACAGATGATGATGATCATGGTTACTATTTTCATGGCAGAGAAAAGAAAAAGTCTTTTTTTTTTAATAAATCGCATTACGAACCTAAAAGTTTACTAATATACTAGCTTTTGTCAGCGGTTACGCCCTCATAAAAAAGTTCGCGTTTAAAAGCACGGTTTAAAATGACGACCAGCAGGCGAACATACAATGTATGTATAAAATGTCATTAAGAAGCACCGCTCGCCGCTGACACGTTCACTCGCTACAGTTGTTGTAAACTGTGTATTACGCGCTGCCTTTTTTGCCGTGAACCGCAAAGTTTAGTTTTTTTTTTTGTATATGTTTGTCCTAGGTACAGAATATCCAGTTTGTTGCGTAGTGAAAGTATTATTATACCAAGTTTCATCCTAATCGAATCGGTAGTTTTGCGTGATGCTTGAACATTCAGACAGAATTGATAATATATAGATATGGAAAGTAAAATATGCTATATGTCACAATAGTCACGAGAAAATACATTAATAATGGTCGAGTTTCGATCGCTGGGCGTTCTTTAGTAAAATAAAATAATCGCCACAAGATGATTCAGGAAAGCTGAATAGCGGCGCGTCGGTGACGGCTCGCGTGCCACTTGCGGGGATTCGGCCGCCGCCGCCGCCGCCGCCGGCAGTGGTTACTGAACAACAGTACTCAATTGGATGACCGTCGCTCGGTTTTCAATTCCTTAGCTCTCATTGTCTACTAGTCGCTAGTCGCCATACCACTTCACTCAATAGAAATGTCTTCTTTTATTATAAATTGTAGGTAAAATCTGATAAGTTTATTCTTAACAATAAATTATGCTTTTTATATTAAACGATTTGAAAAAAATTAATGTCAATGTATCTCCTTCATGAGGCTCGGCATCGCTGTATATTTACCAGTGCATTTAAAATCCTCGTTAACTCGGTGTTGCTCTTACAGAAATTCTACCGAACGTTGAGCGAGATCAAGGCCGAGGTGGAGTCGATCATTAAGACGGGTCGCAAGATGGTCGAGGAGAAGGCGGTGCCGGAACCGCAGGAGTTTTCCAAGAAAATAGATAACCTGAAGGAATTGTACAACAAGCTCGGCGCGCAGATCACCGAGTCTAAGAGTAATTTGGAAAACGCGCTGCTCACCGCACGCGAGATACAGAGCGACGTGCAGGCGCTGACGGGGTGGCTGGACGGGCTCGGCGCCGTCGGCCGCCAGACGCTCGAGCTGGAGATGTCGCGCATGGAGGGCATTCGCGACAAGCTCAACGCCAACTATGCGGAGTTCTCGCGCTGCTGCGAGCGGGCGTACCTAGAGACCCTTAAGGAGCAAATAGATGACATCAACTCGCGCTGGGAGAGGCTTCGGCGGCGAGGCGCGGCGGGCGAGCCGGGCGAGGCGGCGGGCGGCGCGGGCGATCTCCAGCGTCTCGTGCGCGAGGCGCAGGCTCAGCTGGAGGCGGCAGACGGCGGTGAGGCGGCGCGCGTGCGTCTGCGACGTCTGCGCGCCGAACTACGCGCGCGCGGCCCGCAGGTTACCGCCGAGCGGGACCCGCAGCTGGCGCGCCTGTGGGAGGCCACGCTCGAGAGATTGGTCGTGAGTACATACCTCCGTTTCGCACAGAGACAGATTTACATCGTCGATTCGGTTTTGTTTGCTTTAGTCAATATGTATTTTTATTACATCGAAACATTTTGCCGCCCTGACTATATGATGCGTTAAGATAACTATTAATTCTTACTTACATTATAAAAGCTAAACAAATACGCATTTAAAATGAGTTCGTAATGAATTATCCGGAGCTACAAGAGTCATGCGGCCGCTGTGGGCCTGCCTCTGTGTCGTCACTGTGCGTCGCGTTTATAACCGACACGCATCGAGTGTTTCTCATTCGACCACATTCAAGACAATCGCCATTGTTATTTTTGTTTGTTTTTGCTTTTATTATTTGGAGCACTGTTTATATATTTGACACGTAGTTGCGTGCAGCGGTGAATGCGGCACATTGGTTTATTTTTTGGTTACGGTGTTGACACGACTCGCTTGGAATCAAGTAAACGTATAATCGAAGTAAACTCATGGGGAGTGTGCCCGCGCTTCGGGTCGCTTGCTGCGAGCCGCGCTCACCGACGGGCCGATAGCGGCGCCGCCGCCGGCTGCGAGTGTCTCAGCAACTGTATATACACCATTCATATAGTTACAACTCGGTGTCGGTGCTAACGCTGCGGCTATCACCCGAACGCTTTATGTCTCACCACATCGAAATCATTTCACATTAGCGCCACTCGAAGCTTTGCCGGCGCATCGCTATCGCATCGGAATCATGCCTAACCACATCTCACTTGGCGCCTCGGACTAACCCGTGCATTACTGTCGTGTGGCTTGTTTAATATTACATCCGATCGCTACAGAGAGTTAAGAGGTGCCGCGGTTTATGCTTGCAGGCGCTAGAGACGGAGCGAGAGCGGGGCGATAGCTCCTCGGTCGAGTACGAGAACGTGACGGACACTATCAAGCGCCGTCTGGAGAGCCCCGGCGAAGCGCCCGAGTCCGAGAGGCCCGACCTCAAAAGATCTAAAATACCTTTAGCGCTTAAAAGTCCCGTGCCCATAAAAAAGGAGATTAAAGAAGGTGGCATCAGGAGCAGAGGTTCTTCTGTCGAGAGAAGGAAACAACAACCGGAAAGTCCCATGCCGGACAGCATGAACGGCGACAGCGCCGCGAGCCTAATGTCGACCGACTCAATCAAAGTCGCCACGCCGACTTCCGTTCCCTCGACGTCGGATGTTTCTAAAAAAAACAGTAGTACATTTAACCTTCTGAAAGACAGCGATCTCTTTACGCAAATATCCAATATCGAAGTGGTCCCGAAAGAACTGAGAGCACGGGACGAGCGGCCGCAGTCGGACCCTTACAGCGTCGTTGAAGTCAGGGAGCGCGAGATAATAAAATCGACCGTGAGCCCCGTCGAACTCAAGGAGATTTATCCTTCAGAGGCCATCGAAACCGTCGTGGAGTTTATCCCGCAAACGGTCGAAAGAGTCGAAATTATAGACGACACCGAGAGCGAGTCGATTTATGATTCCGATAACGACGAAAACGGAGCGGAGAGTCCGAGGGATTTTTGTACCGAGCCGACGACTTTCGTCGTGAAGGTTAAAAAATTTGAGGAACAAATGAAACCGACGCTCGGTATATTGAAACGTCGAACCTCCGCAGATGATAATCCTAAACAGATGAAGGTGAACTTGAACGTTCCAGATTTAATATCGACCATCGAAAACAAAAGCGAGGATGACGTGCCGGTGAAGACCTCCCCGCCTACGGCCCTGTGCGAGCAGCACGCGCGGGGCGACGGCTCACTGCCGCTCGAGCTAGTCGCTGGGCAGCAGAGTATCTTGAGGCGGGATGAAGTCAACGAATATCTGATCCTGGACGAAGTACCGAAAGACCAGGCCGCCCTGCCTGAACCCTCTGCTACAGAAGAAACGTTCGCAAATAAAAAAATGAAAATTTTGGTAGCTACCGAGGTGGCGCAGACGGGCGGAGAGACCGGCGGCGCCGAGGACGAGGCCATCTACTCGGAGGTGGAGGACGCGCCGCAGGTAACTACCGCCGTACGGATCACGCATTGCTACTTTTAGGTATTCCTTTGATTTTAGAGCTCCTGCTCTAGAACAGCGGTTCAAAAAGAATCGCATAAGAATAAGCTAAGCAAATCAAGTCAGCGTATGTAAATGTTACACTTCAAGAACGGGTTAAAAGATGGTACTTCCAGATTTAGATAGGTATTGACATTCGCGTCTAGAGGGCGGTGGAGGGAAACGGAATACCAACGACTATTATTTTAGTATGTACAGTCAGAGGAAAAAGAGATTCATCGAAATTAGGTTTCATCAGAGATAATAAAATAAAATATAACATGGTTGTTTCGAATCCGTAATGATTAGGTCATTAAAAATGTGTTTACTATATCGACCTTTACTTACATACCACATAAATATAATTTTAAATTTATTAAAGGAACTTGATAAAAGAGATGTATTTGAGAATTAACAAAGATTTTCGTGGTACGACCGTATGTACTGTTTACAGTACTGCGTAGTGCAGACGGTCATTTTGTAAACACATGTATGTATGTGCTTGAATTAGAGCGAGTTGAGGTTGGATGATTGCATTTTCTTTTATTTGAGAACGAAGAATCTTAACGATAACACTAAACTCTCCGAAAACATTAAATGTAAAATAGTTTGCACAGTGACAGGGTCGTAGATATTGTACTGTCCTCATGCCACGTTCCACGAACAAGAAGCGGTCAAGTCAAGCCGCTTAATCGCTAAAGATATCTCTAATAATGTCTTACCAAAAGGCTGAGCTGAGCTCGACCTAGGGGCGCGGTTTCACTAGACATCGCAAGACTTTAACTGTAAAATAAGTATGACCTTACTAGTATTGGCAACGGATTTAATACGAAATGTTTGTAATGGGATTTCATTACCTTTTGGAAGGTTTAGTTTAATAATAATATAAACTAGCTATTTGTATTACCTATTTACAAAGAATTATAGTAACTCGTAATGAACATGCAAAAAGGGGCGTTGAGCTCGTGTCGTCATTGAGGATGTAACGGACGAACGGCCGTGATCGTGACGTGCTCTTTACCATCCGTAACTCCCACCAATTTAGTATTGAATTGTTTGTACGAATGCTTACAAAATCCCAGCATATTGGGATTTCGTACGTCAGAACTAACGTGCGTACACGCACGAGTAGTCTTAGAAACTTAAGATCCTCTATATTGTTTTTGTTCAAAGCTATTCATAACTACTCGATGACTGTACGATCATGACTTTGCAGGCGCAGGTCGCGTCTTCGTCAGACTTGGAAAAAAAAGAACCGCTTTCGACGTCGACACCGATCAAGGGCGATGAGGCGCGGCAGGCGCAGGTGGTGGGCGTGGCGCGCAAGGCCGCCGTCAGCCTCGACTCCAACTCCTCGCCCCCCGCCAGCCCCATTCCTTACAATAAATCTTACTCTCCGAACACCAAAGATAAGTCAAAAGTTGTGTCCGATGAGAGGTATCAGAAGACGGACGAATTGGAACAAGTGAGTAAAAATTCTTGGTAATTGTTAAATAATCGATAGTAAAGCCAACTCGTGACTCATTTCTCAGAAAATAAAATTTATTTTAAATGATTGAGATTCGTTATCCAAAATTCATGTTGCCTTAATGATTTCCGACCTTCGAAAGATGGTACTTTATGAAGACGATTCGAAACAGGTCATTCAAAACAAAATCTCGCACAGCGCAAATACTCTCACGCAAATATTCTTTACATATTGGAAGCTCTAAATTAATTTGAATACAATTGCATGGTAGATGGTGTGTCCGGTAGCGACGGGGAGTAGCGAGGAGGAGCCGTCGCCGGGCGAGGTGGAAATGCGCGCGCGATTCCCGGCCGCGTGCGCCGGCGACCCGGCGCTCGGGCAGTTCGCGCGCGCCGCAGCCGGCATGGCGCGCCGCCTGCACGTCGTGCTGCTCACCGTGCGCGGCGTGGCCAGCGAGCGCGACCCCGCCAAGCGTCGCGAGGTCAGACTTATCGCTTAACGCTCGTCGCCTATCTTCCTCAAGACTTCCTTCCTTTTATTACTTTTCGATATTCCCCAAAGTTTCGAATCTGGCCATTGATGCCCAGTTGAAAAAACACCGTAGGCTAGCTCTTGATATTCTGCAATCGTCCATGTCGGTGTCGTACGCCATAAAATATCAAACGTGTTCGTGCGAACAGATGTTGAAGAACCAGCTGGCGGCCGTGGCTCCAGATGCGGCAGCGCTCATTTCGCGCGGCGATAGCTTGGTGTACGCCAAGCACAGCGAAGACCCAGCGCTGGCCGAGTTCCTGCGCGTGCACTATCAGGACGAACTGCGCCGCAAGTGGGCTACTGTAATGGCGGAGATCGAGGCCAAGCGCAGCGCCGCGCTGCGGGCCGAGGACAGCGTGCGACAGCTGGCCGCGCTGGTCGAGCAGCTACGACAGGGCGCGCGGGACCTCGAGCAACGCTCCTCCACCGACGACTCAGAGGTGCCTGTTCAATACTGTCCTTTATATTCTATCATTTTTGTATGGCTTAGCGTAATGGCGGTGAAAAGTTTTTCACTTCTTAAAAAGTTCGAATGGTGCGTAACAATATTGCTAGCAGACGTGTCTACCTCGAGCAGGGCGTGTCCCGACTGGCGCGGCTGCGCTACGAGGAGGCGGCGCGCGTCCGTGCGCTGTGCAGTGAGCTGCGCGCACAGCGCGTCGCGTTCCCTGAGCGCGCGGCGCTCGAGCTAGCCGCCGCCGCCGAGCGCCTGGCGCAGCAGCTCGGACTTGCCAACGCCCAGGTACCACGACCGCAAGTTTCATCGTTTTTGTTATACCACTTTCTGTGCAGTATTTTTCTAATAGGATACAGAAGGTAGTTTGCTATTCGTATTTTGTAACGCATTACAATGTTACGATATGGGAACGAGATGTTTACGTGTGTCAGGCGGGGCCGGGGGAGGGCGATGCGGAGGCGCGCGTGCTGTTGCTGGCGCAGCGGGCTGAGGCAGCGCGCGAGGCGGCGGCCGCGCTGATCGGTGCCGCGCCCGGCGGCCTGCGTGCCGGCCCGCTCGATGGCCGCGACTACGACGACTTCCCGATGCAAGAAGACGCCTTGGCTGTAACTAAATTTGTTTCAATACTTTGTGAAGTGTTTTAATACCTATGCATATATGATTGTAGTCTCAGATGATGTATGTTAGTGATGTACAGCTGTCGAGCTTGCGGCGAAGGCAGGCAGAGCTGGAGAGATGTTTACATAACGGAATTCGCTTCTCACGCGTTTAGATCGAAGACAGATGAGACTGGTGTTGAAATCGCTTTATTGTTTGCACAGACAATAAAATCGTCAATAACGGAGCTGAAAGTGACGGTGGACGACATAGAGCATGAGTACCTATGGCTCAGCAGCCAGTGGCCGGACCGCGCCGGGGGGGCGGCGGGCGCGCGAGACCGCCTGCGCGACCAGTGGGCGGCGCTACAACATGCATATGAGGAGCGCTACCGACGGTCAGAACTTTCTTTTTTCTTTCTTCCGTATTCACTTTTTACTATTTTCAAAAAAAAACATACCTCACGCCTTTGTTTCCCATAGGGATAAGCAGAGGTACAATTAGTGTACTCTTATTTCTCCGTATGCTTCCGTCCAAATATATCGGGCAAAAATTACAAAGTTCTGACATCAAGTTGAGAAAACCCAATATCACTTTTCATATTTCTTACCAAATCAAGTCAGAGACAGCAACATCAGTTGCACGAAAGGCGCGCCTCGACCGGTGAAATACTTCGACCTCACAGGAGACAGGTGTGAAGTAGTATTCTGCATTTCGTCTGATGAGTGAGGTGCTGGAGGGCCAACTCTGATCCTTTTCCCCTTTCCACCCTTTTGTAATAAGGAAAGGATTGGAGAGGAAGAGGATATGACAGAGGAGGGAATCAATAGCAAAAGGAATTATCCATTTTCTATTGATCCCTTCCTGTCCTTTTAAGGTAGGCAACGCATCTGCAACTCTTTTAGATGTTGCAGGCATCTAAAGCCATCGGTTACTGTTAGGTGTGCCGCTTGCTCGTTTGCCACCTTATAGCATGAAAAAAAAACAATATACAGCTTCAGTTATCGGCAAGCTGTATTTCCCATTGCGATGCGGTTTGTCTTTAGACAAATGCCTCCTCTAAAAGTTTCTTCTCCATTTTATCGTCTACAGTGCAGAACCATCTAGCCCCTTTTTAAATTAGTATCACTTTTTAAAAGAAAAAGGCTTAATATGGTGGTTCTAACTATGATCGTCGTCGCAGTTGGCTGAGCTGCCAAAGCGAGTGGGTGTCGCTGTATGCGGCGCTGGAAGCGGCCGGGCGGCAGCTGGACCGCGCGGACGAGGTCGCGCCGGAGGAGCGTGAGGCTCAGGTGCTAGCGGCGCGCCAGCACGCGGCAAGCGCGCGCGCGTCCGGGCGCGTCGTGCTCGCGGCGTGCGGCGGTAGACTGGCGGACGATGTGCGTGCGCAGCTAGACGCGCTCGAACAACGTCTGTTGAACGCGCACGCGGCCCTGCAGCGGTCTGATTCTAACGACAGGTGAAGCCCGCACGAACGCGCACTCACAGACACGCACACATACACATTAGTTAAGTGCAAGGTCTAATAGGTATTTTAATTAAATCGATCAAGAGCAAAGTCAAGGGTTGATCTTTTACTATAGTCGTGAGAAGTCTGAAAAGGCATAAGTCATATGTTGCTCTAGACACACCCAAAGTCCTACAACTCCGTGTCATTATATTCTTTTGCAGACGTGGTAGCGGCGAGCAGGTGTTGCCAGCAGCCGAGGAGAGTGCGACGGCGGCTCCCGTGGCGGCCGCGCCCGCGCCGCCGCCCGGCGACCAGCTGCAGCGCGTGCGCGACCTGTTGCTCACGACCAGTGCTAACCCCTCCGATCACACCAGTCTCTCCATAAGGCTTAGCCTTGTCAAGGTGCCTAGCGCTCGCTTTAGATGGTCGACTCGTGTCGGCGCGAACATGTCAATATATTTCAAGGTATTCTAGTAACCGCATCTCCTCTTCTTATTCCTATACGGCGGAGAAAGAGTTTGTCGATCTCTCAAACTAATAGACGTGTGTGTTCCTCCTCCTTCAGGTGCGACGGCGGGACAATACAAGGACTTTATCGATCGATAAAAATATTTTCATCATAGAATATACATTATCATGGTCTTTGATGCAAGATAAATTACATGACAGTTATATGATACATTGAATGCATCCGTCAGGACTATCTATCTATGACAAATGTAGCAATTATGTCACCGCGCGACGAAAATTTGGTACGAAATATCGCTTCTCGTGCGATGCAAGAAATGTCAACGTGATTGAAAATTAAATTTCCCACCGCTCCGCACTCCCGCACTCCCTCCCTCCCGCCTTCGCTCGGAATCCCTCCTCTCGCGGTGAATCGTGTCTTTATTTCTGAAACGATGGAAATATCGTTAGTGCGCGCCGCGGGACGGATGCAGAGACGCACGTCTGTAGTGCGCGCGCGCCGCCGTGCTCGTGATCTCTTTTTTAATCAAGTTTTGTATATATTACAATAGTGTTGTGTAAGCAGTAAGTAAGCACGGAAGTGATGGTCGCAGCGCGGGCGCGGCGGGGGACGCGCGGGAGGGGGCCGGCGTAGTCCGTCAGAGGCACGCGGCGCATTCGTATGTTTGCTAAATCGATTTTAGCACTAATCTATTGTGTTGAACACTGGATGTAAGAGATCTAGTTATTGAACTTAAACTAAATAAATTTTTTGGAAAATATTAGACAGTTTTTGCTCCCTTTCGTTTTTTTTTTTCAATACCTGACTATTGCTCTGTCACTGTGAGGTTCAGGTCCGGCTCGCGGCGAGGTTGCTAGGAACTGCTCTCATCATTACTCTCCCTGTTTTTTTTTAGACTTTTATTTTTTACATTATAACAGCCGGCGGCAAGGTCGTCACTGAGCCGTAACTCTATGTCTAAATAAGGACCGACGAATAAATTTGTAATGGTATGTAAGAGCCGTGTTTGGGCATTTTAAAACTAATTTATTTAGTTGACTCTGTGCTTGTGGTGCGCAGGCGCGCGAGGAGGAGCTGGCGGCGGCGACGCGCGCGGCCGCGCCGCACCTCGCCGCGGATCTCGCGCAGGTAACGTCCCTGCAGTAGTGCCTCGCGTGCTGTGTGTGTCAAACTGTGTCCGAGGCATGTGTGTTGTGTGCGCAGGCGCGGCGCCAGTTAGCCGAGCACCGGGAGTATGTGGTGGGGCGGCTGGGGGCGCTGGCGCGGCTGACGACGCGGCTGGATGCTGCGCTGCTCTGGGCTTCCCCGCATCGACAACACACACGGGTCATTTTTTTTATTATTTTTGTTTTAATTCTCTCTCGTGAAAACAATTTAAAAAATAATAATACCAACGCGATGGTAGGAAGTTGATAATGATTCGCTTTAAACAATACCTTTGTTAAGTGTTGTGCCGTCTCTCGTAGTGCGACGTGTCGTTTGTTTTCAACACTATAAAAGTGTGGTATGTCCGCAGGAGGAGGTGTTGCAGCACGAGACGGAGGTGACGGAGGTAGTGGAGAACTTCAAGAATCTGGAGCGCGAGTGCGCAGGAGCGGCGCAGACAGTGGCGGCCGACGTGCGCGACCGCGTGCTGCGTCTGCGTGAACTCTGGCGTCGCGCGCGTGCCCTCGCCGACGACAGGTCCGCCGGGGAGAGGAGAGAGGAGGAGAGCCG